>JAWQEG010000353.1:12500-260000 GCA_033782935.1 Petrolisthes cinctipes
CAAGGCACTCCAATATTTCAAAAGTATACTATCCCCTTAATTTGAGCTGTATGTAAGAATATGGACTGTGTTAGGTATGGTGTGTACAGTGGGCAGCATAAGTTGGCTTCATTTCAACCTGTGTATCTTGGTAATAAAGAACAACACATGTATGATTTTGCAGCACCTCATAATAATAATAATAATAATAATAATAATAATAATAATGATAATAATAATAATAATAATATCCACCGACACTTTCCATCCATCATAGTAAATATCTTGATAATAAAGAACAACACGTGTATGATTTTGCAGCACCTCATAATAATAATAATAATAATAATAATAATAATAATAATAATAATATCCACCAACACTTTCCTTCCATCGTAGTAAATATCTTGGTAATAAAGAACAATACGTGTATGATTTTGCAGCACCTCATAATAATAATTGAGAGGGTTGAGTTGAAGTAAGGTGTTGTTGTATGATTATATTTTGATATGATACTGATTATTTTGCACAATGGAAGGAAAGTGTTGGTGGTTATTTGATTGTGGCTGTACAATATCAGCTATAGTGATGTACGGTAATACAATTTCAATACAGAGATGACAGATATAGTTCTCATATGGTAAATTACGTATGATGTTATTTCCACCTGTGTATGTATGTATGTATTAGCTATAGTGATGTTGTAATACAATTTCAATACAGAGATGACAGATATAGTTCTCATATGGTAAATTACGTATGATGTTATTTCCACCTGTGTATGTATGTATGTATTAGCTATAGTGATGTTGCAATACAATTTCAATACAGAGATGACAGATATAGTTCTCATATGGTAAATTACATATGTTGTTGGAATAAAAACTGGTTCAAGGTGAGATGGACGTGAATTTATGTTGCCTGTCCCCTACTTCCACACACCCCAGTCCCCCCCCAATACTGTCCCCCTATTCCCGCACCCCCCAGTCCCCCCCCCCAAGCCTGTCCCCTACTTCCACACACCCCCAGTCCCCCTCCAAGCTTGTCCCCCTATTCTCTCACCCCTCTAGTCCCCCCCCCCAAGCCTGTCCCCTACTTCCACACACCCCCAGTCCCCCTCCAAGCCTGTCCCCCTATTCTCTCACCCCTCTAGTCCCCCCCCCCAAGCCTGTCCCCTACTTCCACACACCCCCAGTCCCCCTCCAAGCCTTTCCCCCTATTCTCTCACCCCTCTAGTCCCCCCCCCCCCAAGCCTGTCCCCTACTTCCACACCTCCCCAGTCCCCCCCCAAGCCTGTCCCCCTATTCCCGCACCCCCCAGTCCCCCCCCCCTAAGCCTGTCCCCTACTCCCACACCCCCTTAAAACCCAGAACTTACTACTGTATATGGAAGAGAAGACAAAGAAATGATGTGCTTGGGAGTAATGAGGACTTAAAACAACCACAAGCAAATATCCTACAACACTTTCCTTTCATCGTACAAATAAATCAGTATCATATCAAAATATAACCATACAACACATTAAGTCAACTCAACCCCCTCAATTATTATTATTATTATTATTATTATAAGGTGTTGTAAAATATAACCATACAACAACACTTTACATCAACTCAATCCCCTCAATTATTATTATTATTATTATTATTATTATTATTATTATTATTATTATTATAAGGTGTTGTAAAATATAATCATACAACAACACTTTATATCAACTCAACCCCCTCAATTATTATTATTATTATTATTATAAGGTGTTGGAAATTACCATCATACAACAACACTTTATGTCAACTCAACCCCCTCAATTATTATTATTATTATTATTATTATTATTATTATTATAAGGTGTTGTAAAATAACACCATAGAACATCACCTTACATCAACTCAACGCCCTCAATTATTATCATTATTATTATTATTATTATAAGGTGTTGTAAAATATAATCATACAACAACACCTGATGTCAACTCAACCCCTTCATTTATTATCATTATTATGAGGTGTTGCAAAATCATACACGTGTTGTTCTTTATTACAAAGATATTTATTCCCATGGAAGGAAAGTGTTGGTGGATATTTGATTGTGGCTGTACAACTGACCACAAGTATTCATTCATACAAGCTGTTGGTTTCAAGATATCATAACTAATACACAAGATGTAAGACAATAATAAAACTACAACACAACTTTATACTGAAGTGAATTGTATCCTTATGGGAGAAGTACAGTGTTGGTAAATCTGGAGCAACTGAATCCTCCAAACTATTCCAAGCAACAACATAACACCATTATTTTTGTTCATCTGGTGCTGTTTCCTGGCATACTTTGGAGGAATCATGGCACTCCAATGTAACAAAAGTGAATTACCACCTTTAATACTGTACAATAATCTATGCTGTTTATAGAATAGTTTAAAGGAATTATTTACTCCAGATTTACAACCCTAGACTGTACTACCCTCTTTAAATAATCTTAAATAATCCTAGTAAATTAAGTAACTGTACAGCCACAATCAAATATCCACCAACACTTTCTTTCCATGGTAGAAAATATCTTGGTTATAAAGAACAACACATGTATGATTTTGCAACACCTCATAATAATAAAAATAATAATTGAAGGGGTTGAGGTGTTGTATGATTATATTTTGCAGCACCTCATAATAATAATAATAATAATAATAATTGAGGGGGTTGAGTTGACGTAAGGTGTTGTATGATTATATTTTGATATGATACTGATTAATTTGTAAGATGGAAGGAAAATGTTGGAGGATATTTGATTGTGGCTGTACAAGAATAAGTTTGGCTCCACATATGATAATTATTCTCTGTCTGGAAGTACTGGCCGGGGAGAAGCAGTGACATCTGCAAAAAAGGATACAAGACAAATTAGAGGACAACAATAAAAAAGTGTTTTGAAACTGGCAATGAATAAATAAATAAATAAATAATAATAATAAATAATCTACTAGTGCTGTAAAACAATTAAAATATTTTGAAATTTAAAAACTATGAATAAAATGCCAAGAGAATCAATGCTCATACAAATTAATACATAAAGCAGGGAGAATTTATATTGAAGTTATAATTTTAACAAGTAATTATAATTATGAGGAAGCTGTTGACATACAAACATACAAACAGCAGGTATAAACACTGTTGAAAAAGTGACAAAAAAAAATAAAAAATATTTACAGTGTCTTAAAATTAGGAGCCTGTGATCGTGTATGAAAATTGGAGGCTTCTGATTCCTCCTGTGTGTGTGTGTGTGTGTGTGTGTGTGTGTGTTTGGAGGCTTCTGATTCCTCCTGAACATGTCACCAAACAACAAGCTCCTTCCATATACTGTATTTCGTTTCTAAAATTTTCTGACTTTCTTACATTATTCTTCTTCTTATGTTTCGTTCTCCTCTTTCTCAAAACAAGAATATATTTATTTATATTGATGTGCGTGTATGTTTATTATAAAAATACGTGTGTGTGTGTGTGTGTGTGTGTGTGTGTGTGTGTGTTCTTACCTATTTGTATCTTTACAGGATTGAGTCAAGCTCATAATGTCCCGTATATTAAAATCCTATTATCATATTTTTCTTTAAAGTTATGCATGGTTTTGACACACACCACTTCTTATGGATGGTAATTTGTTCCATGTGTGTGTGTGTGTGTGTGTGTTTGTTTAGATGGTAATTTGTTCCATGTGTGTGTGTGTGTGTGTGTGTGTGTGTGTGTGTGTGTTGCTAATGGTGTATGCCCAGGGTGTGTGTGTGTGTGTGTTGTGAAGGCGGCAGACATACTAAAAGAAAAAACACCTCACCCTCTCTCTCTCTCTCATAATCACACATACACACACTCCCTCTCTCTCTCTCTCTCTCTCTCTCTCTCTCTCTCTCATAATCACACACACACACCACACTCCCTCTCTCCCTCTCTCTCTCTCTCTCTCATAATCATCCCCCCCTCTCTCTCTCTTTTTCTCTCTCTCTCTCATTTCCCCTCATTTCTCCCTCCTTCCCTCTCCCCTCTCTCTTTCATTTTCCCTCTCTCCTCCCTCTCTCTCTCTCTCTGTCTTTGGAATGACATCGTGTAATTTCCGTAGACTTAAATTCATCTTTATCACGTTCCATCCACACACACACAAACCACAACCAAAATGTGGGTTTTGGAATAGGTAAAAAATGTTGTCGAATCCCACATTTGACCTATGGGTGTACTATAAGGATATAAAAACAATATAACACGTATTAGACTCGTAATGAGCTTATATTAACACTAACATAATGTCATTTGGTTATAGCCAATCAGCGATAATCGACAATCCCAACCACCCACCCACCCACGTCTCTTTCACACCCACCCACTCACCCACGTCTCCTTCCCACCCACACACACACCCACGTTCCCTTCCCACCCACCCAACCACATCTCTGTCACACTAACCCACCTACCCACGTCTCCTTCCCACCCACCCACCCACGCACCCACGTCTCTTTCACACCCTCCCACCCACGTCTCTTTCACACCCACCCACCCACCCACGTCTCCTTCTCACCCACCCACCCACGTCTCCTTCACACCCACCCTCCAACCCACGTTTCCTTCCCACCCACACACACACCCACCCACGTCTCCTTCCCACCCACCCACCACGTCTCCTTCGCACCCACCCACGTCTCCTTCCCACCCACCCACGTCTCCTTTCCTCCCACCCACCCACCCACGTCTCCTTCACACCCACCCACCCACCCACGTCTCCTTCCCTCCCACCCACCCACCCACGTCTCCTTCCCACCCACACACACACCCACGTCCCCTTCCCACCCACCCAACCACATCTCTGTCACACTAACCCACCTACCCACGTCTCCTTCCCACCCACCCACCCACGCACCCACGTCTCTTTCACACCCTCCCACCCACGTCTCTTTCACACCCACCCACCCACCCACGTCTCCTTCTCACCCACCCACCCACGTCTCCTTCACACCCACCCTCCAACCCACGTTTCCTTCCCACCCACACACACACCCACCCACGTCTCCTTCCCACCCACCCACCCACGTCCTCCTTCGCACCCACCCACGTCTCCTTCCCACCCACCCACGTCTCCTTTCCTCCCACCCACCCACCCACGTCTCCTTCACACCCACCCACCCACCCACGTCTCCTTCCCTCCCACCCACCCACCCACGTCTCCTTCACACCCACCCACACACCCAAGTCTCCTTCACACCCACACACCCACCCACGGTCTCCTTCACACCCACCCACCCACCCACGTCTCCTTCACACCCACACACCCACCCACGTCTCCTTCACACCCACTCACCCACCCACGTCTCCTTCACACACACACACACACCCACCGACGTCTCCTTCACACCCACACACCCACCCACGTCTCCTTCACACCCACACACCCACCCACGTCTCCTTCACACCCACGTCTCCTTTAGATAGGTTGAAATTCGCACTGCCAAAACTATTTCAAACATTTCTACTCGTTGTTTATCAGCAATTACGACGTTAAGGGGGTGCGGGGGTAGGGGACAGGCTTGAGGGTGGGGGGTGCGGGAATAGGGGGACAGGCTTGGGGGGGGGGGGGGGTACAAAGCCTGTCCCATATTCCCGCACCCCCTAACCCACCCACCCCTCCCAGCCTGTCCCCCTACTCCCGCACCCCCCTAAACCCCCCCCCCAAGCCTGTCCCCCTATTCCCACACCCCCTAACCCCACCCACCCCCTCCAGCCTGTCCCCCTACTCCCACACCCCCCTAAACCCCCCCCAAGCCTGTTTCCCTATTCCAGCACCCCCTAAACCCCACCCACCCCTCCCAGCCTGTCCCCCAACTCCCGCACCCCCTAAACCCCCCCCCCAAGCCAGTCCCTATTCCCACACCCCCTAACCCCCCCCCACCCCCTCCCAGCCTGTCCCCCATACTCCAGCACCCCCCTAACCCCCCCCCCCCCAAGCCTGTCCCCCTATTCCCACACCACCTTATATAAAGTAACTTCAAATTTCTGAGCGTGATGGTTTTGGGTTATTGTATTTCATAAAAAGTATTAACAGTAAGTCAGCTGATTCTTTCCCATTCTTCTACCACCCTTCCCATTCTTCTTCAACCCTTCTAATTCTTTCTTCAATCCTTCCCATTCTTCTTCAACCCTTCTAATTCTTTCTTCAATCCTTCCATTCTTCTTCAACCCTTCTAATTCTTTCTTCAATCCTTCCCATTCTTCTTCAACCCTTCTAATTCTTTCTTCAATCCTTCCCATTCTTCTTCAACCTTCTAATTCTTTCTTCAATCCTTCCCATTCTTCTTCAACCCTTCTAATTCTTTCTTCAATCCTTCCCATTCTTCTTCAACCCTTCTAATTCTTTCTTCAATCCTTCCCATTCTTCTTCAACCCTTCTAATTCTTTCTTCAATCCTTCCCATTCTTCTTCAACCCTTCTAATTCTTTCTTCAATCCTTCCCATTCTTCTTCAACCCTTCTAATTCTTTCTTCAATCCTTCCCATTCTTCTTCACCCTTCTAATTCTTTCTTCAATCTTCCCATTCTTCTTCAACCCTTCTAATTCTTTCTTCAATCCTTCCCATTCTTCTTCAACCCTTCTAATTCTTTCTTCAATCCTTCCCATTCTTCTTCAACCCTTCTAATTCTTTCTTCAATCCTTCCCATTCTTCTTCAACCCTTCTAATTCTTTCTTCAATCCTTCCCATTCTTCTTCAACCCTTCTAATTCTTTCTCAATCCTTCCCATTCTTCTTCAACCCTTCTAATTCTTTCTTCAATCCTTCCCATTCTTCTTCAACCCTTCTAATTCTTTCTTCAATCCTTCCCATTCTTCTTCAACCCTTCTAATTCTTTCTTCAATCCTTCCCATTCTTCTTCAACCCTTCTAATTTTTTCTTCAATCCTTCCATTCTTCTTCAACCCTTCTAATTCTTTCTTCAATCCTTCCCATTCTTCTTCAACCCTTCTAATTCTTTCTTCAATCCTTCCCATTCTTCTTCAACCCTTCTAATTCTTTCTTCAATCCTTCCCATTCTTCTTCAACCCTTCTAATTCTTTCTTCAATCCTTCCATTCTTCTTCAACCCTTCTAATTCTTTCTTCAATCCTTCCCATTCTTCTTCAACCCTTCTAATTCTTTCTCAATCCTTCCCATTCTTCTTCAACCCTTCTAATTCTTTCTTCAATCCTTCCCATTCTTCTTCAACCCTTCTAATTCTTTCTTCAATCCTTCCCATTCTTCTTCAACCCTTCTAATTCTTTCTTCAATCCTTCCCATTCTTCTTCAACCCTTCTAATTCTTTCTTCAATCCTTCCCATTCTTCTTCAACCCTTCTAATTCTTTCTTCAATCCTTCCCATTCTTCTTCAACCCTTCTAATTCTTTCTTCAATCCTTCCCATTCTTCGTCAACCCTTCTAATTCTTTCTTCAATCCTTCCCATTCTTCTTCAACCCTTCTAATTCTTTCTTCAATCCTTCCCATTCTTCTTCAACCCTTCTAATTCTTTCTTCAATCCTTCCCATTCTTCTTCAACCCTTCTAATTCTTTCTTCAATCCTTCCCATTCTTCTTCAACCCTTCTAATTCTTTCTTCAATCCTTCCCATTCTTCTTCAACCCTTCTAATTCTTTCTTCAATCCTTCCCATTCTTCTTCAACCCTTCTAATTCTTTCTTCAATCCTTCCCATTCTTCTTCAACCCTTCTAATTCTTTCTTCAATCCTTCCCATTCTTCTTCAACCCTTCTAATTCTTTCTTCAATCCTTCCCATTCTTCTTCAACCCTTCTAATTCTTTCTTCAATCCTTCCCATTCTTCTTCAACCCTTCTAATTCTTTCTTCAATCCTTCCCATTCTTCTTCAACCCTTCTAATTCTTTCTTCAATCCTTCCCATTCTTCTTCAACCCTTCTAATTCTTTCTTCAATCCTTCCCATTCTTCTTCAACCCTTCTAATTCTTTCTTCAATCCTTCCCATTCTTCTTCAACCCTTCTAATTCTTTCTTCAATCCTTCCCATTCTTCTTCAACCCTTCTAATTCTTTCTTCAATCCTTCCCATTCTTCTTCAACCCTTCTAATTCTTTCTTCAATCCTTCCCATTCTTCTTCAACCCTTCTAATTCTTTCTTCAATCCTTCCCATTCTTCTTCAACCCTTCTAATTCTTTCTTCAACCCTTCCCATTCTTCCTTCAATCCTTCCCATTCTTTCTCCAATCCTTCCCATTCTTCTTCAATCCTTCTAATTCTTTCTTCAATCCTTCCCATCCTCTTTCCAATCCTTCCCATTCTTTCTTCAATCCTTCCCATTCTTCCTTCAATCCTTCCCATTCTTTCTCCAATCCTTCCCATTCTTCCTTCAATCCTTCCCATTCTTCGTCCAACCCTTTCCATCCTCTTTCCAACCTTTCCCATTTTCTCAGCCAAGGAAAATAGGAAAAAGATGGACCTAATTAAAATTTTCGAAAATTTGACGTCCACTTGTCATCCAAATTGACGAGTGTGTAATCTATGATATTTGGGTTTGTTCTCGTACTATAAGGTTATACAAACCAAGGCCAAGAGATACAAGGCCAAGAGAGATATACCAGGTCAGGACAATAACCCCCCCACTACAGGTATCAATTTCAGGGGGAGGAGCTTACTGCCCTTTGCATCGCGTCACTGGCCATCCAAAGAAAACGAGAGATTGAAGGAGACATTGGAAGGCGAACAAAAAGATTTGCCAGGAAGTCTGTTGAGAACTTGAGAGAGAATTATATTTTATATTCGGAGAGAGAGAGGCATTAGAAGAAAGTGACACATAAACATTATATAAACAATTCATACAGATACACTATAACATTATAAGTCATATGCGTATTAACAAATGTATGTTGATAACAATACTATTAATATTATAATAAAAGTAAGAATAGTAATAGAAGGGAATCAAACAGGCAGAATGACACGAGAGAGAGACTGTGTATGTGGGTGTGCAGAGAGAGAGAGAGTGAATGTGTATGTGGGTGTGCGTGTAGAGAGAAGAGAGTAAAGGAAAATCTGATAATTATCCCATGGGAACAGAGTCACATGGCATTAATTCCTATTAATGATTTTGAAATACCGCCCTACATCCATTTGAAAACAGAGCGGGAGACCAACACTGATGGACTGCCAAAAGTCGACCTTCAGCATAGCCCCTTCTTGACCGCGAGTTTGCCCTTTTGCTGACGTCACAGATTCACTCACCCCCCAGGTGGGAGGTGAGGAGCGCAAGTGTCCTGACCTGGTATATCTCTTGGGTATATCTCTTGGCCTTGATACAAACCATATCACACGTGTTAGACTCGTAATGAGCTAATATTAAGGGGGTGCGGGAATAGGGGGACAGGCTGGGGGGGGGGGGTTAGGGGGGTGCGGGAGTAGGGGGGACAGGCTTGGGGGGGTTAGTGGGGGTGCAGGAATATGGGACAGGCTTGGGGGGGTTAGTGGGGGTGCAGGAATATGGGACAGGCTTAGGGGGGGTTAGGGGGGTGCGGGAATATGTTACAGGCTTTCTACCCACCCCAAGCCTGTCCCCCTATTCCCGCACCACCCAAACTCCCCCCCCCCCAAGCCTGTCCCCCTATTCCCGCAACCCCATAGTCCCCACCCAAGCCTGTCCCCTACTCCCGCACCACCCCAGTCCCCCCCCCCTAAGCCTGTCCCCCTATTCCCGCACCCCCTTAACACTAAAATAATGATCATTCGGTTTCAGCCAATCAGCGTTAATCTTGAGTATTGTTTTTTATATGAGGGCCAATCAGAGTGAGTTACAATAAACACTTAATTTGGACTGTTATTATGTCCCGTTTTAGTATGTGCATCTCCTTCCTCCTCAGTATCATTGCCTGATGTGGTAATGTCGGTTATACAACAAGGGAATCAACACACACACATAGACACAGAGAGAGAGAGAGAGAGAGAGAGAGAGAGAGAGAGAGAGAGAGAGAGAGAGAGAGAGACGTGATTGTCATTAATGTGAAATAAAATTAACACTGACAGACGGAATGTGTAATAGTAAACAGTTTAGGTGGACACTACCACCATATCCAGTGATGTACAGCCACAA
The DNA here is from genome assembly GCA_033782935.1 of Petrolisthes cinctipes. NCBI lineage: Eukaryota > Metazoa > Arthropoda > Malacostraca > Decapoda > Porcellanidae > Petrolisthes > Petrolisthes cinctipes. Next base: position 22,593 of record JAWQEG010000353.1, read on the forward strand.
TCAAATATCCATCGACACTCTCCTTCCATCGTAGTAAATATCTTGGTAATAAAGAACAACACGTGTATAATCTTGCACCACCTCATATAATAATAATAATAATAATAATAATAATAATAATAATAATTGAGGGGGTTGAGTTGTTGTATGATTATAATTAGATATGATACTGATTTATTGGCAAGATGGAAGGAAAGTGTCGGTAGTTATTTGATTGTGGCTGTACACACACACAATAAAAACTATTACTACACCTTCTGCGCCAAACAAAATGACACCATGAATGAAGGTTTTTGATAACAGCCTTCTCACCGTGGTGTTCAGTTGGCGGCAAAAGTCCTGTCGCCTCACCTGCTTCACCGAGTCAAGCAGTGTTCATAGACTCGAGAAATACACATGTTTTCTACACATAATAATCTCGAGTCTATAAACATTGCTTGCTTCATTCGTGGTGTCATTTTGTATCGCGCAGAAGGTTAACGATAGTTTTTTGGTTGTGTGTACAGTCACAATCAAATAACCACCGACACTTTCCTTCCATCGTACATATAAATCAGTCTCAAATCAAAATAAAATTTTACAACAACACCTTACGTTAACTCAACCCTCTCAATTATTATTATTATGAGGTGCTGCAATATCTTACACGTGTTGTTCTTTATTACCAAGATATTTACTACGATGGATGGAAAGTGTGGGTGGATATTTGATTGTGGCTGTACATTACACACCAATATACAGTAATGACTTGTTTTGTACTGTTGTTATGGATGTATATTATTACACTGTTAATTTGTAATGAATGTGTGTACAGTAAACCCCTCGTTGTACAGCCACAATCAAATATCCACCCACACTTTCCTTCCATCGTAGTAAATATCTTGGTAATAAAGAACAACATGTGTATGATTTTGCAGCACCTTATAATAATAATAATAATAATAATATCCACCGACACTTTCCTTCCATCGTAGCAAATATCTTGGTAATAAGGAACAACACGTGTAAATAAATCAAAATATCTTCAAATTTAAAAACTATGAATACAAGACAAATTAGAGAACAACAAAAAAAGTGTTGAGAAACTGGCAAAAAAATAAATAAATAATAATAATAATAATAATGAATTATCTACTAGTGCTGTAAAACAATTTAAAAATTATCTTCAAATTTAAAAACTATGAATAAAATGCCAAGGGAATCAATGCTCATACAAATTAATACATCCATAAAGCAGGGAGAATTTATATTGAAGTTATTAGAATATTAACAAGTATTTTAACAAGTATTTTTAACAAGAATTTTCGTGGCAATGTTTGAAGGACATATTTACCTCCAAGTTTCTTACTACATCAAGGTTAACATAAATAACTGATGAAGAAGACATAGGAGTAAATAATAATAATAATAATAATGATAATAATAATAATAATAATAATAAAAATAATAATAATAATAATAATAATAATAAAGTTGTATCACCAGTATAAGAAGTAAGTTTTATTTTCATGACAAATCAACATATTTCTGATTATTTTTCTCTGTTAATTCACACCCAGAGAGAGAGAAAGAGAGAGAGAGAGAGAGAGAGAGTTACTATCCTTATTTTCGTTAGAGAGAGACCAACATTTTTTTTTTTTTTCCTGACATACTCTGAGTGAATTAATTGCATTCCAAAATATTCAAAGCATACTACAGTAATCCCTTATTAAAAGATATATGCCATTCTCTCCAGGCTAATTAATTAATCTTACCCATTTCCTGTGCAAGAGTTAATTAAGGGGGTGCGGGAGTAGGGGACAGGCTTGGGGGGGTTTGGGGGGTGCTGGAATAGGGGGACAGGCTTGGAATGGGTAGAAAGCCTGTCCCCTATTCCCGCACCCCTCTAACCCACCCCCCTCAAGCCTGTCCCCCTACTCCCGCACCCCCCAAATAAACCCCAAGCCTGTCCCCTACTCCCGCACCCCCCTAAACCCCCCCAAGCCCGTCCTCTTATTCCCGCACCCCCTTAAGGAACCCTGTGTGTGATGCAGTCAGAAAATTGGAGGTAAATGAGTCCTTCAAATATTGCCACGGCACACACATACATACACACACACACACACACACACACACACACACACACACCTATATGGAAGGAGCTTGTTTGTTTAGTGGCATAGTCAGGAGGAATCAGAAGCCTCCATACACACACACACACACACACACACACACACACACACACACCTATATGGAAGGAGCTTGTTTGTTTAGTGGCATAGTCAGGAGGAATCAGAAGCCTCCATACACACACACACACACACACACACACACACACACCTATATGGAAGGAGCTTGTTTGTTTGGTGGCATAGTTAGGAGGAATCATAAGCTTCCAATTTCCATACACGATCACAGGGTCCTTAAACGCACCCCCCTCTCTCTCCCCTTGTTTGTCTACAATAATAATAATAATAATCATAATAAACGGTTTATTGATATGGCAGCCACAAGGCTGAAAATACACAGATTGGCACATGAACATGATGATATACTATATGGGAGAAAATATAAATAGATGAATAATATAATGAGAAGTTATATGGATGAACGGACAATATGATAACGATAAATGTAAAAAATGATGTATGAGGAGTTGAATTCGAAGGCTGACATATACATTGTTTCTAGATGTTATTATTTTCTATTAATTATATCTACAATTGAAGGGATGGGACTGTGCTTGTAGCGGTCGGTTCGTGCCCTTATCGGTGTGAGGATGTTGGAGTGTCGGGTTTCTCGCCGTGGTGGTGGGAGGCGGGGGGAAGCATTTCTCGGTGTCTAGGGTTGTTCAGCAGTTGTTCGCTGAATCCCTTTAAGATGTTAAGGTGTGTACCGTCCAGGGAGGTCATTTATAGGATGTCTAGGGCTTCTTTGTAGGTGGTATAACGAGTGCCCAGTATGATACGACAGGTTCTTTTCTGTATCTTCTCAAGTTGTTTTTTCTGGGTGTTATTGATGGATGGAGACCAACTTGGTGCGGCATACGTTAGCTTGGGGAGTACAAACATTTGGTAAATACCCCTCAGCTCCCACTCTGGTGTGCCTAGGGATTTAAACCTTCTTATCATATAGAGACAATAGGAAGCTGACTGGGTGATGGTGAATATAGATAAGTAGGTGCTCCACCTCTCCATTTGACTCTTGCTTTAAAACTCTCGTCTGTCTCATCAAATCTTTTCTAACATAAATGCACACACACACACACACACACACACAGACGAAGGAATACACACACACACACAGAAGAAGGAATACACACACAAACATACACACAGACGAAGGAGTACACACAGACACAGACGAAGGAGTACACACACAGACAGACACAGACGAGGAATAGAAACACACACACCGGCGAAAGAATACACACACACACACAAACACACACACACACACACAGACGAATGAATAAACACACACACACACACACAAACACACACAGACGAATGAATAAACACACACACACACACACACACACAGACGAAGAAATACACACACAAACATAGACACAGACGAAGGAGTACACACACACACAGACGCACATAAGCATATACACACACACACATAGGAATACACACACAAACACACACACACACACAGACGAAGGAATACACGCACATACACAGACGAAGGAGTACACACACACACACCAAGAAATACACACACACACACACAGATGAATAAATACACACACACACACACACACACACCAAGAAATACACACACACACACACACAGATGAATAAATACACACACACACAGACGAAGGAATACACAAACACACAGACGAAGGGATACACACACACACACACACACACACACACACACACACACAGACGAAGGAATACACACACACACACACACACACACACACAGGCGAAGGAGTATACACACAGATACAGACGAAGGAATACACACACACACAGACATACACACAGGGGAAGGAATACACACACACACACACACACAAACACACACATATGAAGGAATACACACACACAGACACACAGACGAAGGAATATACACACACACACACACACTCACAGAAACAGACGAAGGAACACACACACACACACACACACACAACCGAAGAAATGTACACACACAGACACACATAGGAATACACGCACACACAGACGAAGGAATACACACACTCACACACACACACACACACACACAGAGGAAGGAATACACACACACACACACATACACACACAGAGGAAGGAATACACACACACACAAGCAGACGAAGGAGTACACACACACACAGACGCACATAAGAATACACAGACACACACAGACACACATTGGAATACACACACACAGACACATATAGGAATACACAGGAGGAATCATAAGCTTCCAATTTCCATACACGATCACAGGGTCCTTAAACCCACCCCCCTCCCTCTCCCCCTGTTTGGCTGACATATACATTGTTTCTAGATGTTATTATTTTCTATTAATTATATCTACAATTGAAGGGATGGGACTGTGCTTGTAGCGGTCGGTTCGTGCCCTTATCGGTGTGAGGATGTTGGAGTGTCGGGTTTCTCGCCGTGGTGGTGGGAGGCGGGGGGAAGCATTTCTCGGTGTCTAGGGTTGTTCAGCAGTTGTTCGCTGAATCCCTTTAAGATGTTAAGGTGTGTACCGTCCAGGGAGGTCATTTATAGGATGTCTAGGGCTTCTTTGTAGGTGGTATAACGAGTGCCCAGTATGATACGACAGGTTCTTTTCTGTATCTTCTCAAGTTGTTTTTTCTGGGTGTTATTGATGGATGGAGACCAACTTGGTGCGGCATACGTTAGCTTGGGGAGTACAAACATTTGGTAAATACCCCTCAGCTCCCACTCTGGTGTGCCTAGGGATTTAAACCTTCTTATCATATAGAGACAATAGGAAGCTGACTGGGTGATGGTGAATATAGATAAGTAGGTGCTCCACCTCTCCATTTGACTCTTGCTTTAAAACTCTCGTCTGTCTCATCAAATCTTTTCTAACATAAATGCACACACACACACACACACACACACAGACGAAGGAATACACACACACACACAGAAGAAGGAATACACACACAAACATACACACAGACGAAGGAGTACACACAGACACAGACGAAGGAGTACACACACAGACAGACACAGACGAGGAATAGAAACACACACACCGGCGAAAGAATACACACACACACACAAACACACACACACACACACAGACGAATGAATAAACACACACACACACACACAAACACACACAGACGAATGAATAAACACACACACACACACACACACACAGACGAAGAAATACACACACAAACATAGACACAGACGAAGGAGTACACACACACACAGACGCACATAAGCATATACACACACACACATAGGAATACACACACAAACACACACACACACACAGACGAAGGAATACACGCACATACACAGACGAAGGAGTACACACACACACACCAAGAAATACACACACACACACACAGATGAATAAATACACACACACACACACACACACACCAAGAAATACACACACACACACACACAGATGAATAAATACACACACACACAGACGAAGGAATACACAAACACACAGACGAAGGGATACACACACACACACACACACACACACACACACACACACAGACGAAGGAATACACACACACACACACACACACACACACAGGCGAAGGAGTATACACACAGATACAGACGAAGGAATACACACACACACAGACATACACACAGGGGAAGGAATACACACACACACACACACACAAACACACACATATGAAGGAATACACACACACAGACACACAGACGAAGGAATATACACACACACACACACACTCACAGAAACAGACGAAGGAACACACACACACACACACACACACAACCGAAGAAATGTACACACACAGACACACATAGGAATACACGCACACACAGACGAAGGAATACACACACTCACACACACACACACACACACACAGAGGAAGGAATACACACACACACACACATACACACACAGAGGAAGGAATACACACACACACAAGCAGACGAAGGAGTACACACACACACAGACGCACATAAGAATACACAGACACACACAGACACACATTGGAATACACACACACAGACACATATAGGAATACACAGGAGGAATCATAAGCTTCCAATTTCCATACACGATCACAGGGTCCTTAAACCCACCCCCCTCCCTCTCCCCCTGTTTGGCTGACATATACATTGTTTCTAGATGTTATTATTTTCTATTAATTATATCTACAATTGAAGGGATGGGACTGTGCTTGTAGCGGTCGGTTCGTGCCCTTATCGGTGTGAGGATGTTGGAGTGTCGGGTTTCTCGCCGTGGTGGTGGGAGGCGGGGGGAAGCATTTCTCGGTGTCTAGGGTTGTTCAGCAGTTGTTCGCTGAATCCCTTTAAGATGTTAAGGTGTGTACTGTCAAAGGAGGTCATTTGTAGGATGTCTAGGGCTTCTTTGTAGGTGGTATAACGAGTGCCCAGGATGATACGACAGGCTCTTTTCTGTATCTTCTCAAGTTGTTTTTTCTGGGTGTTATTGATGGATGGAGACCAACTTGGAGCGGCATACGTTAGCTTGGGGAGTACAAACATTTGGTAAATACCCCTCAGCTCCCACTCTGGTGTGCCTAGGGATTTGAACCTTCTTATCATATAGAGACAATAGGAAGCTGACTGTGTGATGGTGAATATAGATAAGTAGGTGCTCCACCTCTCCATTTGACTCTTGCTTTAAAACCCTCGTCTGTCTAATCAAATCTTTTCTAACACACACACACACACACACACACACACAGACGAAGGAACACACACACACACAGAAGAAGGAATACACACACAAACATACACACAGACGAAGGAGTACACACAGACACAGACGAAGGAGTACACACACACACAGACACAGACGAGGAATAGAAACACACACACTGGCGAAAGAATACACACACACACACACACAAACACACACACACACACACACAGACGAATGAATAAACACACACACATACACACACACACACACACAGACGAAGAAATACACACACAAACATAGACACAGAAGGAGTACACACACACACAGTCGCACATAAGAATATACACACACACACATAGGAATACACACACAAACACACACACACACACACACACAGATGAATAAATACACACACAGACAGACGAAGGAATACACAAACACACAGACGAAGGGATACACATACACACACACACACACACACACACAGACGAAGGAATACACACACACACACACACACACACACACACACAGGCGAAGTAGTATACACACAGATACAGACGAAGGAATACACACACACACACACAGACATACACACAGGGGAAGGAATACACACACACACACACACACACACACACACACACACACACACATATGAAGGAATACACACACACAGACACACAGACGAAGGAATACACACACACACACACTCACAGAAACAGACGAAGGAACAAACACACACACACACAACCGAAGAAATGTACACACACAGACACACATAGGAATACACACACACACAGACGAAGGAATACACACACTCACACACACACACACACACACACAGAGGAAGGAATGCACACACACACACACACATACACACACAGAGGAAGGAATACACACACACACAAGCAGATGAAGGAGTACACACACACACAGACGCACATAAGAATACACAGACACACACAGACACACATAGGAATACACACACACAGACACATATAGGAATACACACACTCACACAGACGAAGGAATACACACACACACACACACACACAGACGAAGGAATACACACACACACACACACACACAGACGAAGGAATACACACACACACACACAGACGAAGGAATACACACACACACACACAGACACACACAGACGAAGGAATACACACACACACACATGAAGGAATACTCACACACACACACACACATACACACACAGACGAAGGAATACACACACACACACATGAAGGAATACACACACACACACACAGACACAGACGAAGGAATACACATACACACTGTCCTGACTCTGGTCCTGTACTCCGACATATCATATCCTATAATCTGTTCAAACTTAATGAGATATGTTCAACCCTATGAGATAGATAGAATGTGTTTTGAGCTTCACTCCCTTCCAGTTGACAGCCGGGCTTCAAACATTTGGTATAAATAGTTCACTTCAAGCTATTAAATCCTTAAATACAACTAACAACGAAATACAGGGTAATATCATTAGTAAGCTGTTTTGTGCCAATAAATCAATCAAGCTAATATGGGTACCTTCACATTATGGTATCTATGGCAATGAACAGGCTGCTATACTAGCCGGGTCAACTGTTGATTTGGACCTTAGCATAGCCCGTACGGATCTCAGGTGTTTTGTTTCCCTCATTAAATCTCGAATTCATCTCCTGTGGCAAAGGCAGTGGACCGGATTAAACATCAGCAATAAAGTAAAAACAATTATAGAACCCTGGGCTACGTCATCATGGCGTAGTCGCAGGGACGAAGTGGTGTTGGCTCGTCTTCGGGTCAACGCCACATGGGTAACTCACCTACTAAGGATTTCAGAGACATTGCAATTCGTAACGAACACTCGTATCAGTACGAGCGTTCGCTAGAGTTTAGTACACACAATGTCCTAATTTATAAGAGTATCATGAATCAATAATTGTAAATTATAAAAACACTTGTCCCTATACCAAGAGGCATAAACTGGATTTGCCAGATATGGAAACGAACACAACTAGTGACGAGTTGTCTGTGACGTATGAAAAGCTCCTCTAACACTCTCCCTCCTCCTCCACTTCGACCCCCCTCTTCTCTCCATCTCTTTAATTTCCTCACCTGCCCTCCCCCAGCCCCCCTTCCCCACGTCTCTCTCCCTCTCCCTCTCTCTCTTTTCAATTACGGGCAGTGACACATGCATCATACCTATGAAAATAAGGCATACATTAATAATTGGTCATGGCTTTATGTCATAACTTTGTTGCTGATAGGCACACAATAAATAAAGGCTGGAGTAGGACACTGTGTCAATAATAACCACCAATACTGTCGGTAACGCAATGGTTTGGTGGTATGGTGACGCACGTTTTTGTAGCGCTATCTTATGTTTTTTTTGTTTTTCTTATTAATTGCGCCGTAGCGTCAATTAACATGCAGACAACAATTCATACGGGTAGGCAAGACCCATGATAATTCAATGACTACAACCACACATACACACGCACACACAAACACACACACACATCACAAAAACATAACAGAATGGAGCACAAGCATACATACAAATATTTACATTATGACCTATTTAAATCCACCAAAACGAGGGTGGCATACCAGAAGTTCCTCCAGAACCTGATGGTTCAGCAGGTGTCGACAAACCACATCAAGTGGCAGGGCCTGGGGCAGCAAGTGTCGGACAGTGCGGCAGGCCAGGCAATAGTGCTCTATAGTGTTAGCATGAGGCGCTCGATACAAGCGACACTCAGTGAAGGGAGGCTCACCCTGCATCCCAGCAACCTGCCATGGTGGCCGGTAGCCAAGCCTCAAACGAGCAGAGACTACATTGTGCCTCCGAACCATGAGGCCTCAACGACGGTAGGAATATTTGTGACGGCAGACAGACTCATAATGGGTGATGGAGATGCCTCTCTGCATCCCTGCCTCGCCGTACAGGGAGGAGAGCAGCGGAGCGGACTTTAGAGAGGTAACATGTCAGGGAGAGAGGACGTCCAACACCACGAGGAGGCAGATGGCAGGCTTCCTTTGCGAATCTGTCAACTGTACCATTGTGACGTAAACGTACATGGGATGGCACCCATAAAAATTTGACAGTCAAGTTACGATGACGCAATAAGGCCAAAAATGATAAAATCTGCTGAACAACAGTAGAGTGTGTGGGCTGAACACTAGAGAGAGAATGAAGGGCAGGTTTGGAGTAACAAAAAATGGCAGCATTCACTCCACGTTGACAAACAAGACTAACAGCATTCAGAATGGCATACAGTTCACACAATGTTGAGCTAGAGTGGTTACAGAGACGACGGCCAACCCAGCCCCCTGGAGGTGACTCCATGTCAGGTGAGAAAATGGCACAACCGTCTGTACCATCCACTTGCAATGAGCCATCAGTGTAGAGGCAGTATGGATCTGTGATGGAGGACGTCACTGTTTCTATGTGTTACAGAGCCAGCTGCCGCTGTTGAGAAGGCAGTTCCGATTTGAAAGTAGGTGTGAAGCTCACATCAGGTGTTGGTAGCATCCACGGACTGGGTCCTGGGGGGACGTCTGCCACTATTATATCTATATTAAGACTACGGAGCATAGAGGAAACAGACCTTATAAGAGTACATCCAGCAGGCAGTATGGGAGGGACCGGGTAGTTTGGTCTAAGAGAAGTCCTGACTAACTGAGAGTAATGGGGTGAAAGATGTGGGAAATGGAGGCACTTGACAGTGAAGCAAGTAACATTAGAATAAATTCTCTCCACTAACGGGGGAAGACACAATTCATGCTGCATGTTCACGATCCTGGTCGACATTGGACAACCGAGAATTATTATCATTGCTCTATTCTGAAATGTTTTTAAAGTTTCAAGAGTAGCCCTGGGTAGTTAATCAGAGAAGGGAAGAGGTAATCAAAAACTGAACGGAAAAAAGTAATATAGATAGTCCTGGCTACTGGGATGGAGATGCCCGAGGAGTTGTTAGTGAGCCATTGAAGTGGTGTAAGTCGGCGGTGGAGACGACCCAATAAGTCCTGGACAATGGGATGGGCAGATGAGCGACCTGGAGAAGAAAATGGACCAGGAGAAGGGGCTGACTCGAAAAGCTTTTCAAGGCGAGATGCAACAGTATCCATCTTTTCGGTAAGGGTAGTGACAGTTAAGATGATGGCCTGCTAAGCCTCGACCAAGGTGGAGAGTTTGGAGTCATTGGCAGCCTGCGCAGCAACCAGCCCATCAATCCTGGCTTCAAGGGCAGAAAAGCGATTCTCGAGAGCCGTACATCGTGCTATGAGGGTAGCAACAGACTTGCGGAGGGCCAGGTCTGAAGGCGAGGCAGGGCTGGTAGGAAGAGCAGACTGGGGAGGTGGTGGTGGCGGTGGTGGAGGCGGAGCAATAGTAGAGACACAAGCCTGAACCTGACGTCGAGTACATCCATGCCACACGTTAACCCCTGGCTGAAGGCATCGTGGACAGTTCCATCGAGACGTATCCTAAGGAGGTGAAGGCTCAGAGGTAGAGGCAGCAGGACGTGATGGTTCACCCCTGACAGGACACGTCTTGGAATCATGGTCGGCGGCACACCATGCACACTTCGGCCTGGCAGAACAGTACCGGGAGATATGCCCAACTCCCCAGCACCTGTAGCACCAAGGCTGGTCATTATGAAGTTTCCTCACCTCACACGGTGGAAGACAAGGGAGGAAATCAAAGGAAATCTCATTTGGAGGTGGATCGGGTTGACTCCAGACAACAACAATACGGCTAATGGGGGAACCATCTTGGAAAAAACGATGGGCAAAGTACACACCAGGGTATCCCTTAGCAAGTTTCGGGTCAACATCAATAGGAAAACGGGTAAGGATGTAGATGGGGAACTTACGAGGCCTCTCGGGTGAGTCTTCAAGAATGAGAGGCAGAGACAAAAATTCACCAGCCTTCACTCTATCAATGATATCCTGACGCTTCCTAGAGATGTAGACAAACAGGGAGGTGACAGCAGCCATCTTCACTTCAGCCAGTTCACACTGCAGCTGGAAGGCCCTGTTGACATCAAACAACCAACTCAACTTTGTGTCCGTAGATGGGTTCCCAGAGAAGGAGAGCTTGACATAGGCATTTCTTGGGGCAAAAGCAGGAAGGTTGGCCGAGGGCAAGGAGTTGGTATACAAGGAAGAAACACCATGTTGAGGCAGAGAAGGTACGTCATGCACAGCTGAAGCACCCTTGGCAGTCTTGGCAGCCGGAAGCAAACAGTCCACACCATCGGAATCCTGCAAGGAGTCGGACGAGGCATCAACGGGTCGCTTGGTAGAGGTTGAGGAGATGGAAGGCTGCAACCTGAGCTGCGGAGTGACCGAGGAGGGGGGGGGGAGGGTTGCGAGAAGGCAGCTCAGGCCAGTGATCCTCGACAGGAGGCTCATCCTTCTCCGACATGGCCAAGTCGGCCTCCAGGCAGGAAGCCACATCCGAATCCGCGCTCTCCATCAGGCCAGGCAAGGCCTAGATGGGAAGCGAACAACTGAACACACACGAACACACGAACATACACACACAGAACCACAATAAAAAAAATAAAAACCACAAACAACAATACCACAAACAGCAAAACCACAAAAAAAAATAAACGAAATAGAAAATATAAACAACCCCTATAACACCACAGACACAACAACACACAAACAAGAACGTTGTAACAAGACAAACAACAACACAAATAACAACACAGGCAGAGCGCCAGGAACACGTCTTCACTCCAGGAAGGTTGGGGGTGAGACTGGTGATAACGATTGCTGAAACGACACTGAATCAAAACAGTGTGAAACACAATGAGAGTAGTGTAGGAGAGTTTGGAAAAGCTATTCTGGTAATTCATTATTTAAATATAGCACGACTGCACACTTAATGGCCATGTTTCTTATGAAAAGTGGCTTAGTGACATATGCAGCACCAGTCTTTCTGTCTTTGGCAGGCTGCGTTTGTATATGCAGCTCGTGTTGGATTGGAACTTCCTCTCAACCCCCTTCCCCCCGCAACCCCAAAGCCGAGATATATCCTCAAAAGTACTTTCTTTTCAATGCATTGTTACACATAAACTATAATTCATAGAAACATAAAAATAATTGGATACTCAGCCGAAACTTCCTCCCTTTTCCATCGATACCATCTCCGTCTTTCTCGGACCTTTCCTATCCTGTTATCTCTGTTATAGTGGTTAGGAGACCAATAAAAGGTAGTTTTGTGCCGTAAAGTGAAGTGTGGAAGCTATATAAAAAAATAAATCCTGGAGTGTAGGGGAGCCGAAGGGGGATAGAAATATATATTTTTTTATATATATATATATGTTCCGACACTGGACATAGGCTTCATCAAGCCCGTTACCGTGGCCCAGGTCAACTGCTGCTCACACACACACGTCACGACTTCTGAACTGGTACCCAGCCACAGAGAGAGGAAAGTGAGGGTAATTCCCAAATACTGCAGCTGTTATGGTACCAGCGAGGGTGTTTTACGACAATCGGTGGCCTTATAGTTTGTGCCTGAAACTCAAATCAGAAGAGTAAATAATATCAGACCCTCACCTGAGTGGATCGATCTCCCGACCTCTAGGTTACGAGTCCTGAACACTAATCACTCGGCCACCTCCCCTGAAATTTAAATGAAAATATAATGATAAATGTTGTACATAAATTGATTTGCTAACTGCAAGGGGTGGGTAAAGATCACAGCAGCATGATAATGTTTAGGGACCAGGGCCAGTACTTACTAATATCGCTATGAGGGTGACATAAATCCGACGTAAATTATGTGCACACTTAAAATAGCTCGACCTAAATTTTAAGTCACTGACATTTATCGAGACTTAGCTCCCTACCATCATAACCAGTGGCCCGCTATGTTTAGCAGACGTTTTAATGCTAAAATGTTATATTTTCGAAAAAAAAGCAAAGTGAAGGCGAATAAATAACATGAAAAATATTTTCCACAATTACTGATATATTATGACAAGCAGTTGGGCATAAAACTGCTAAAAGTGTGATTATTTTCCATGATTTTGGCTGAAAACCTACCGACAGCCGACAGCGCCAACTTTGTAAACATTCGCTCTGCTCTATCCTCACGTTGACCTCCCCTACAACTTCAAGTATGGCCACTTCAATTCCTCAGCTGAGTCAGAGTTTACCTAAAGATAAGAAGCCAAGGAAGGGGAATTGGTCTCGTGACGAGACCAAATTACTCTTAGAATTGTACCAAGAGAATGCCACCGTCCTCAAAGCCAGCTTCTCATCGGGGATCACTTCCAGGCAGAAGCAGACTACCTGGCAGAATATGGCCAGCCAATTGCATGAAGTGTTCCCGGCGAATGTAAGGACTGTTAAGGAGTGCCAGAAGAGGTGGCAGACAGTCCAGAGTGCTGCAAAGGCCAACCTCAGCAGGCACAACGAGGCCATGAGAGGAACAGGTATGTTGTGTTCAGCTACATTATGTCAGCCACTCATTGTTTCTATATTATGGACTTTATGGTAATGTTAATTTTAGTGGTCAATTATGGGGTTCAAGATATTATAAGGAAATTTTTTACAAGGTTAGGTCACGAAGTATGCCATGGTGAGGTCATGAAGTATGCCAAGGTTAGGTCACAAAGTATGCCCCCTTCTAGGTTAGGTTAGGTAAGGTCTTTTTAATTCTGTAACATCTTGATGCTCTGGTTAAGGCCGAAGTATGCCTGATCCACATTGGGTCGAAAAAAGTTGTGGCAACTTGTAAAAATTTACCGGTGTACTCCTGTGCTGACACCGTTTATACAATTGACTTACTGTATTATCAATGCATAGGCCTGCCTTCAACATCATTCTACGTGAATTATTCAATTTAGTTATACTTTATTGATTGCATCATGTTATGGAATATTAAAGATTTTTAAGAATACTTTCATAACAGTGTCACAAATTTACTCAAGTCTATATAGGATACTATTATGGTATATGATATCATATTGTAATTAAATGTGATTTAACTTCAGGATGCCACATATATTAATTACAGTTGGTTATTATTATTACAATTGTCATCATTGTTTTTCAGGTGGTGGCCCAGCAGCACCTCCCCTGGATGACATTGATGAGATGGTGGCAGACATCCTGGGGAAGAAAAATCATGGGATGGATGGCATTGATGATGATGAGGAAGTCCTTCGGTTTATCCATGATGCTGTTGAAGTCCAACCCAGGTAGGCCTATAGTTACCTTAGTATATTATTTTAAATGTTGTTTGCTGCAAAATCAGGCATATCAGCTTATTTTATTCGAATCTTATTGTTAAATTAAATACTATTTCAGCAGTGAACTGTAATGAAAACTTTTAGTAAAAGTCAGTCAAGTCAAATTTTCCCAAACATTATTTGTGATTGTATATTTTTATTATTGAAATTTTTTATCAGAAGTGTCCATTTCTCATTATAATTTTTCTTCCCTTGCTGGCACTAAATTTCTCTTACTACTTTCACTCCTCTCATTACTATAGGTCTATACTGTTACATATCAGAAAAGCCTTCTTCAACCTCAACAGATTGTAGATAAGAATAATCAATTACTATGAATAAAGATAATAAACGACAATGAATTGGGAAAGTAAGTTAAATATATGATAAAGATTAGTTGCTTTACTACAAATCAGTAGACAAATATTCAAGTACAAAATCCTTATCTGACAGAATACTGTATTAATTTACAAATACCTTAAACCTAACATACAATAATCAACCTAAACTTAATCCTAAAGAAGCACAACATGTGCTAAGAATTATTACACTATATATATTTTCATCTATTTATACAAATAACAGAGGAGCAGGGCAAAGGTGTATGGTGCTTGTGTGAGATCAGTGTTACTGTATGGTGCAGAGAAATTACCAGTAATTAAGGAAGCTGAGAGAAACATAAAGCAAAATGATTGTAAAATGCTGAGATATATGGCACATGTGAGATGGGAAGATAGGGTATCAAATGAGAAGGTGTTGAGGAGGTGTGGTGTGGCAGATGTGTTAAATGTGTTGGGATGTTAAACATAGATGATGATGATGATTACTGAAAACTGTTTGATATTCTTCTTGCAGTACTGTGGCAGCAGAAAAAACCCAGGATGTCACTCCTGCTGATGTCATCCGGGATGAGCCTGCAGCCGAAGCCTCTGCTGACCACTCGGGCACCAACCTCAACTTCATGGTTGTTGATGAGGGCGAGGCTGCTCATCTACAAAAGAAAAGAAAATTAGAGCTGCTGATACTAGAGCAGGAATTATTAGCAAACAAGAAAATTGTTGAAGCCCAAGAGGCAAAAATTAAAGCCCAAGAGACAAAAATTATTCATACTTACTCAAAATGCAAGTTGACAAACTCATCCCGATACAACAGACCCTCACGTGGTCGTGGAGCAACAGGTGGAAGTGGAGGTTGTTGCACTGCTAGCGGTGCATTGTCATAATCCTCTTCAATATCTTCAGCAGGTTCGTCTATGTCCTCAGGAGCAGGTATACGAATGTTCCTGTCCTTGCAGATATTATGAAGCATGGCACAAACTTTGATTATCTGACACACCTTCGCTGTAGGGGTGACTCTGATTTCTCCATGTAGGACATGGAACCTCCGCTTCAATTGGCCAATACCACGCTCAACAACATTTCGGGTCTTCTTGTGTGCTCTGGAATTTAGAACAAAAAGGGTATTATATTATATTGCAATGGCTAATTTACATTAAGTAACTGAAATAGAATCCAATAGATTGTGAAGGTTACCAGACATGATATTGGTATTTTTTTTACCTTATGAAAATTTCTAAAACTATTCTATACAAAAATACCAAACTATAATAAGAATATGGGAACAATACTTTCTGCCCCTTTTCTACATGACTAACAAGACTAATTATAAATTGTACGTCTCTTACCTGTTATAGTCTGATTGTGGTCCAGGCTGAGGTCGGAGATATGGAGTTAGTAGCCACTTTTTGCAGGGATAGCCACTATCTCCTAGTAAGTGGTATCCATCGGGAACCATACCCCTTCCAAATACCACTTGGTTTAATGAACTTTCTCTCAGAATCCGTGCATCATGCACTGATCCCGGCCACCTTGCTACAATGTCTAATATTCTGTAAGTAGCATCAAATACAACTTGAACATTGATGCTATGGTACCTCTTTCTATTGACGTATTCTGCTTCAAACTCCTTTGGCGCAGTGATCCGTACATGAGTACCATCAATAGTTCCAATCACACCAGGAAATCCTGCAATTTGCTGAAAGTCCACTGCTTTTGTATGGCAATTTTCCAGGGTGACTGGGAATTTGAAATATTGAGAAAGGATTTCATTTCTTGAAAGAGCAAACAGTGTTTCTGTGATGACTCTGCTCACAGTCTGCTGGGATGGGCCCAAGTCATCACCGCTGCAGAGTTGCATCTTCCCAGTTGCTAAATACCGCAGAGTCACAAGCACTTTCATTTCTGGGGTCACTGCTCTGCTTCTTTCTGTTTGGTTGGTGATCCTTTCCCGCACTAAGTCGGTCACAAGCATAATACCGGCACGGTCTAACCGGTATCGCTTGATCAATTCTGCATCACTCAACTCATTCAACACGTCCTTTCGGTCTCTAAAATTACGTGGTTGGCGGATTCTCATGGGAGCAGCCATCGTACCTCAGTTTGTTACCCTAGAAATATAAATAGTTTTTAAAAAGTATTAGAAACATAGTATTAATATATAATGAATATGTGCATACAGTATATACTGTATATGTATACCGGTATCTAATTCAGCAACCTTGAGGATATAATTTGTATGAAATTTTCACATGTTTCATACTTAGTTTGACCTTACCTGACCTGATCAAACCTAACCTAACCTAGATCTAACATGGGTAAACTACCGGGATATAGCCTGTGTAAATTAACATAAGGTGACTGGGGTAAACTAACAGGACGTATCCCCAGGTAGTCTGCTGTGGTCTAGGTTAGGTTAGGTAGGGTCAGGTAATGGTCAATGCTGAATAGAACAAGTAAAAATAAACAGGAAAAAAAAATAACGGTAAAGGTACAGAAGTGGACCTTACTGTATAATAGATATTTTACTGTCATTACCCACTATTTTGGACCATTCTAAGACAATTTTTTTCTATGGTTTTTCTTCCTCAAATGCCCCATTTCCAAGATAGGGCATATTCAAATGGGGCATTTTGAAATTAGCCTGACCTTACCTGACCTGACTTAACCTAACCTAGACCGCATCAGACTACCGGGACCTAACCTGGGCAAACTACCGGGACCTAACCTGGGCAAACTACCGGGAAATAATCGTGATAAAGTACAATAAATGACAGGGGTAAAATACTAGGACCCAGCCAGATCTGGCAACACTGCTGAATTAAGGTCCACTTCTGTACTAATACCAAAATAACTTGTAAACAATTATGTGGACCTCTTATGCAGAAATACCAATATGTATTATATTCTATTGACAGCTTTGGTTCTATTTATGCTCAAACTTATTTATTTTGAGTACATGGAATACTTACAATAAGACACTGTGTATTAGGAACATAAACAATTAACTTAGTTATATACATTGTTTAAGATTATATATAAGAGTTTATTGGTATTTCCAATCATAATTCTACACCATAAAGCAACCTTTTTATGTTCAATATTAATTTAATCACACTGGTTTCAGTTTCATCATTGACCATGCAGTTCGTCGTAATGTTATTAATATGTAACTTGGCAAGTTCTTTAGGAATTTTGTGAAATACTTTTATACTTTAAGATCCTCATACCCCGACACTTCACTGCCATATATCAGAATATATAATACAAGTTCCTCAAATAAGTGTAACTGTGTACTTACTTAGGCGTTTGTTTACAAGAGACTGACCACTGTCGATGAAAATGTTATGTTTTCCACGGGACACCCCATTTATGTCGAGACATTAATCTCGTCATAGTAGCTAAAACACCTACTGGGGGTGTCTTAACCAAGATGGGTATTTATGTCGAGACATAAGGCCAAAGACACGATTTATGATGGGTGGCGGCCATGTTTTGGTCGACATAAGACTTATGACACCCACTTAGCAATAGTAAGTACTGGCCCAGGTCTCATCAGTCAGGTCTGAGTCAGCGCTGATCACATCACCAACTCGACCCAACTCTGTCACAACATCCTCCATCTTTCCTTCCACTAGCTTCTTCATTTGATCTTTCATATCACTCGTTACTTTCTTCAACTCAATAATATCATTCGTTACTTTCTTCAACTCATTAATATCCTTTTGAACTCTGTTCAGACCTATATAGCAACTATCACATGACAAATTTATCAACTTGATATTGTCAGGTTTCACACCGTTGAGATGAGCACATTTCAAGTGACACCAGCTAGTACAAGTTTCACAAACAATCCATACATGTATACAAGTATTCTTTGGTACTGTTTTTGGTTTTCTCTCTGCAGAGTCTGCAGAGGAAGACAGTAAGAAAGCACCGTTGCAAAGGCTACACCCGAACGCCGGTCACTCTCAGTCATCATCATCAACAACAAAAACAACAACAATAATAAAGTGTGAGTTTTTGTAGTTTTCTATGTTGTATTGTTGTAATTGATAATATTAATGGTTCTTTAGTGGTTTATTATGATATATACGAGTCAATAGAGAAGGAAACCAAGTGAAATACAATATATAATTAATCGATATAAGATAATTAAATTTAACAAATATAATAAATTATCCCATTTAATTAATTAACACAGACTTAGTAAATTACGTTATTAACCTGTAAAGTAATGAATAAACCAAACCTAGAAACACACATACAACCCTTGAAAAAAACCACACACACAAACCTTGGGGAAAAAAAAACAACCCGAGGAAATATAACGGTAATTATCTATTATTTTGCCATTTTATATTACAATGTTTTTACTTTCTTTACCCACTAATTTATAACATTCTAAGACACTTTTCTTCTATGGCATTTTCTTTTGCAATGCCCCATTTCCAAGATAGGGCATATTCAAATGGGGCATTTTGAAATTAGCCTGACCGGTAAATATTGAAAAAATTACCGTTATTGAGTACGGTATTTCTACCTTCATTACCCACTAATTTAGACCATTCTAAGACTATTTTATTCTATGGCATTTCCTCTGCAAATGCCCCATTTCAAAGACAGGGCATATTCAAATGGGGCATTTTGAAATTAGCCTGACCGGTAAATATTGAAAAAATTACCGTTATTGAGTACGGTATTTCTACCTTCATTACCCACTAATTTAGACCATTCTAAGACTATTTTCTTCTATGGCATTTCCTCTGCAAATGCCCCATTTCAAAGATAGGGCATATTCAAATGGGGCATTTTGAAATTAGCCTGACCTTACCTGACCTGACTTAACCTAACCTAGACCTTATTGGACTACCGGGAGCTAACCTGGGCAAACTACCGGGACCTAACCTGGGCAAACTACCGGGACCTAACCTGTGCATACTACTGGGACCTAACCTGTGCAAACTACTGGGACCTAACCTGTGCAAACTACTGGGACCTAACCTGTGCAAACTACTGGGACCTAACCTGTGCAAACTACTGGGACACAACCTGTGCAAACTACTGGGACCTAACCTGTGTAAACTACTGGGACCTAACCTGTGCAAACTACTGGGACCTAACATGTGCAAACTACTGGGACCTAACCTGTGCAAACTACTGGGACCTAACCTGAGAAAACTACTGGGACCTAACCTGACCCAAACCTAACATAACATAACATAACCTTTCCTTATCTGACCTGACCTAACCCAACATTATCTGACCTAACCTAACCAAACCTTACCTTACCTTATCTGACCAAACCAAACATAACCAAACCTTACCTTATCTGACCTAACCTAATGTAACATAACCTTACCTAACCTAACCTAACATAGACCACAGCAGACTATCGGGACCTAACCGAGGCAAACTACCGGGACCTAACTGGATATAGTCAATTTTTGGTGCTGCAGAATATTACAGTAAATATTCAGTAAATGTTTGAATCTTCAAATGATGTAAGACTGGTATTGTTATTGTTTCAGATTCATATGAAGTAACACTGTGGTTGGCAGCCCTGACACCAATAACAGTGTGGTTGGCAGCCCTGACAACAGTAATAACCAAGTGGTCATATTGGTGGCAGAATAAAGCTGTGTTAGTGATGGAGGTGGAAGGAAGTGACACCATCAATGTTGTCAGAGAAAATAAGTGTAACAAGTTGGTCTGTCAACAATGTGGTCAAAAGTTTAGTAGGAAATGCCATCTCACTCACCATTTGTTGACTCATACTGGAAAGAAAATGTTTATGTGTAATGAGTGTGGAGAAAAGTTTAGTTGGAAATCTGACCTTAAGAAAAACAGCATTGTTCACACAGGAGAGAGGAACTTTGAATGTGAAGAATGTGGTAAAAAGATTGTGAGAAAGAGTGTACTAAAGCAACACATACTTATACACACAGGAGTGAAGGACTTTGAATGTGAAGAATGTGGTAAAAAGTTTCTGACAAATGGTGAATTAAAGCGACACATACTGATACACACAGGAGTGAAGAACTTTGAATGTGAAGAATGTGGTAAAAAGTTTGTGAGAAAAGGTGTTCTAAAGAAGCACATACTTACACACACAGGAGAGAAGAACTTTGAATGTGAAGAATGTGGTAAAAAGTTTTTGACAAAGAAAAATTTATAGCAGCACATATTTATACACACAGGAGTGAAGAACTTTGAATGTGAAGAATGTGGTAAAAAGTTTGTGACAAAGGGTAATCTAAAGCAACACATACTTATACACACAGGAGTGAAGGACTTTGAAGGTAATGAATGTGGTAAAAAGTTTGTGACAAAGGGTGAAATAAAGCGACACATACTTATACACACAGGAGTGAAGAACTTTGAATGTAATGAATGTGGTAAAAAGTTTGGTCAGAAATCTACCCTTAATGTACATATAAAAGTTCATACAAGAGTATAGGATTTTAAGTGTAATGAATGTGGTAAAAAGTTTTCTGACAAATCCCAACTCACGTTACACAAAACTGTTCACACATGAAATCAAACATTGAATGTAAGTGGTGGCAAACAATGATTGCTCCCTTCCCCCCTAAGCATGATAGGAAAAAACTGAAAATATCAAGAGGTAGCACATTATATTGTAGGTGTATGGTGACAAGGTGAGTATTCAGTGTTGCTTTCATTGGCGTCATGAACAGCTTCAAGACGAGCAGGGTAGGAAGTCAAAAGTGACTCAAAAAGCTCCGTGTTGAACTCCATTACCCGAAGCACACCATTGATGTGCTCCTCCATCTTGGTACGACTAAATGGAGTTGATAGAGGTTCACACAACATCCTTTTTTTCAACCTCGTCCTTCAAGATAGATCCAACATTTTCACAGATGAGGAGAATTACTGGGCCACTCGTCATTACCAAGGACTATAAGGGGTACAGTTATGTTTGCATCCATAGCAAGACCCGACGATATAGGTAAAGAAAAAAACTTGTGACCCTACATACCCTCTCTCTCTCTCACACACACACACACACACACACACAGATGAGGAGAATTACTGGACCACTCGTCATTACCAAAGAAGTCAATGTTGTTGTCCTTCAGAAGGTTCTGGCTGGGTTCAAAGCACTTTTACATATGGTGCTTTGTTGTGCAGAAAGGTAACCTGAGTGACATCCACAACATTTTGAGAGTCTTGAAGAAAGGGAATGACAAGCTTTGTCAAGATCTTCTCCCCAAAATAATCTCCATCCCAACTTTACCCTGGAGGCTTTATCACCCACATCATCCACTATACAGTGAAGTCCTTGGACCCTCTTGGCCTCGTCTTGTCATTACTATCACTTACATTTTCTAATGCCACAGTAGAAAGAATATTTTCACAGATGAATGTTGTTCACTCTAAACTGAGAAATCGTCTCAGTGTTAGGTCAGTAGAGGCATTAATTGTTAAAAATAAAGTATGGATTGGTTCATTATTTTCAATCCTGTGTAAACTTTGAGCCTTCTCATGATATGATCAGAAGTTTCAATTCTAAAGGTTCTGAAGAGGAGAATAATATTATTGCTCTTGATGTACTACAATAAGAATCTGTGGCTGTAGGTATGTATACTGTATATCTAATTGTCATTATTAACATTGTTTAGCTAAGTTCTCATAGGCCTAGTTAGTCCTTACGGAAAATAAAACTGTCATTTTTAAGTATACCTTCAGCAAAATTCAGTTATATGGTTGTCAAATATTAAGTAATTGATTTTCTTTATTGAGGAAAAAATGTATCAATACAATATTCATGTACATTAAACAGAAACAATAAAATTTGTCTTTATTAGTTTTGTGGGATCTTCATTTCAATGTGTGGGAAAAAAATCCTTAATCTGTGGGAAATTGGTACTACAAAATTGGCAACACTGGTCGTGACTGAGTGGATGAACTGAATGATTCCCTGATTAGGAAAGTGACAGAGGTGGGTGAGAGAAGGATAGGAAGGGTGAGGAATAGCAATAAAAGAAGATTGATCAAGAACTGGTGGAATGAAGATATTGAGAATGTGAGGAAGGAGAGTAATAGGAAGTGTAGAAGACTAAGGAAAAATGTAGGCAATAGTGAGGAAGATAGAATAGCATATGAGGAGGCATGGAAGGAGTATGAACGTAGACAGAAGGAGGTAAAAAAACTGATCAGAAAAGCCAGATAGAATAGCGTATGAGGAGGCATGGAAGGAGTATGAACGTGGACAGGAGGTAAAAAAACTGATCAGGAAAGCCAGAGTTGTGGATGACAAGAAAGTGGTAGAGAGTTTGCATGCCAAGGGAGAGGAATGTGGTAAAGAGTGGTGTGACTTCTTAAGGGGTGAGAAGGAGAAGGAGAGAATCCGAGTGGATGAATTAGTGGTTGGATGAAACATAGTGAGGGACACAAGGGACAAGGTGAATGCTATAAAGGAATTCTGGGAGGAAATAGGTGGTGTGAATGAGGCAGAAATATGTAGCGCTGAGATTAGGAAGTATGCAGGGAAACTGAAAGCAGGTAAAGCACCTTGTTTCTCTAGTATATGTGATAGTTTGATAGTGTAGATACAGAAGAGAATAGAACCCAATACACTCCCCTGAGAGACTCCTCTTCACAGGGGTTTATTTCTTGAAAAGGATTTCCCAACCTGTACACAATATGTTCTATCTTTTAAATAACTTTCCAGATAAACCAGTATATTCCCCTCAACACCTATAGACTTTAAATCATCTAGGAGTACACTATGTACTAATGTGTTAAATGCATCACTCAAATCAAGCATAATAAGAACACTACACTTTCCTTCATCCATTAACACCATTAGGTTATTTACTACAGTACATAGTGCAGTATCAGTTGAGTATAGCTGCCTATATGTAGACTGACTATCAGGTATAGCCTTCACCTTATTCAAGTGATGCCATAACTGATCTAAAATTACATTTTCAATCACTTTCGATAAAAAGGTCAGATTTGATACTGGTCTATATGAACTTAGACTCTGAGGATCAAGGTTACCTTTTACAATAGGCTTGATAATAGCCAATTTCTCACTCTCCGGAAAAACATTGTTATCAAAACTTAGGTTGATAATTTGCAGGAACACATTAAAAATGTCGTCTACATTTTTACTCGTTATAACATCCGATACAGGTAATGGATCATTATCGCAATGAGTTAATTTCACTCGTTGTACAATTTCTTTCATCTTGGCCATACCGATGTTTTGAAAGCAAAGTAATTTGCTCTCAGACATTTGAGTATGTCTATGCATCACATTCAAACCACTTCCTGGAAAGCTTCCCACTATAGTTGCTATTTTATTGTCAAAAAATTCTAAGAATTTGTTTGCAAGTACTTCATCAGGATATCCTTCAGGCAACCTTGGCATCTTTTTATTACCAGTTAAATTATTGAGTATGAGATATAGTTTATTCATATCTGACCTGGCCTTCTTGACTTTACTAGAGTAATATTGCCTCTTTCTCCGTACTATGAGTCTGTTTTCTTCTCTCTTTGCGTGTTGATAATCTCTTCTAGCAATATCAGTGCGTAGTCTACGCCAAGCTCTTTCTTTTTTCTTCTTCTTTGCCTTAGCACGTGATATCTCACCATTAAACCATGGTGCATGATCTTTCACAATTATTTCCTTTGTAATTACAGGACACATTGCCTCATATTCCTCTTTAAAAACACGATTATACAAAATCGATACACATCGCACACACTTTCCCGCCTCCGTCATATCATGTTCACAGCTAATTTGCATCTCTGTTTCCAACCTTCGTATCGCACTGTAAATAAATGTCTCGGGATCGAAATATTTTTTTAACTCTGAAACTGATCCATTTTCTTTGCGCCCTCTCTTTCTCAAAGGGAGAGGATGAAAGTATGATGTGTATACATGTATTCTTTGGTGCTGTTTTTTGTTTTCTCTCTGTAACACCCCTATTTTTATATGTATTGTTATTTAGGATATTTACGGGTATTATATATTTATATGTATTAGAATAGGCTTTTAGTGTAAGATTGTAGGGAGTAGCCAGGCTGATATTATCACTGACGAATAATCTCGGTGGTGGGCTTCTTCTACACAAAATGTTAATATGAGAAAAAAAACAAATAATGTTTATATTTAGAGGTTATAGATGAATAATAGAAATAATGATTATAGTTAGGTAAATAGGTTTAAGAGAGGAATAATTGAAACTTAGGTAGATTGGTAGGGATAGAGAAATACGTGGTGATTAGGAGGTGAATGTAAAATAATTTATTGGAGACAGGAAATAACCTGCATTTATAATTATAATGTATAATTATGATGCTAGCATTCCTATACTGTTACCTGCAATTTAATTGTAACTTACTTAGAAAATTAATTAGATTAGTTAGGGTCTAAAGTTAGGACAGTACATTTTCTTTTTGGCGGAACAATACATGCCTGGAATATGTAAATTACAGTAATATAAAACTTTAAACAAGGGAGAAGGCAATGTATTTGAGCTCAATAATATGTTTAAATCATGTTGTGTAACTATATACACCAATAAGGGTGGAACTGATAGAAATGCCAGAAAATGAAATACGTTTGGTCACTAATTTGCTTAAAGGAGGGAGTGAAGGGAGAGGACAAGAGGTGGTACATCGCCTTGCTTCGTCCTCATTCTGGTTTCGTCTGCTGGGGTGGCAGGTAAATGCTCAAACTAGCTCTCATAATATATATTGTATTGTGAATATAGTGAGTGTTGAATCAATTAGTCAAATGATGGAATTTAAATAACTAAAGAATATTGTGTATTCACATTCAAACATAGTAACTAATGTATGTTTTTTTTGCTCATTCTGGTTTCGTCTGCTGGGGTGGCAGCCATTATTAGCATTCTCCGTTGGTGTAAAGTGACCCACGTGGTACCAAAAGATTAAGAACATTTGCTGGCAATTCTATAGATTTATTATTGTAATATTGAGATTAGGATGTGCTTTTTTTTTATTGTATTAGTTATATTTCGGCCTTGTGGTGAAAAATTTATTATTAGGGATTATTTGGGGTATTAAGGGAGGGGGGATATTTCATAGTAATAATTGTTTTTTTTTGTATTTCATGTGTGTTAGCTCTGTCAACTGGCGAGACACGGAATTGTTCCTGTCCTAGTTGGCAGAAAAGGGAGTAGGAACTGTATTAAGAGAGGGGAGATATTTCATAGTAATAATAGTTTTTTTTTATTTATGTGTGTTAGCTCTGTCAACTGGCGAGACATGGAATTGTTCCTGTCCTAGTTGACAGAACAGAGGAGGAGATATTAACAAGGGGGAACAGAAATTATTATTGTATTATTTAAATGTACTCGTGCCATAATTTTATAAAATAAACGGGTTTATAATTAGTTGGGTATTTCCGTCACCGATATAACAAATAGACTGTGTTCTTAAAGTAACGTTATGCTACCTCTCCAGTGTGTGTTCACTTAGTTCCTCTGATCATTTGTATGAGTTATTTTTGGTATTCGCAAGGCAAGTCCTGTTCCTCATCGGTATCTTGTTTTTTTTTTCCAGACCAAGTTGATACAGCTATAGGATAGAGTAGTAGCATACACTGGTGGTTTTTTGTTTTGTTAAAGGCAGTGGGTTTTTGTTTTCCTCCAGGAGTAGAGTAAATATAGTAATATTAAAGAAAGGGGACAAAAATAATGCTTTTACACTGGTGCCAGCTAAGGTGGGATAAATCAGACCCAGAGAAATCGTTTTAGCGGAGATCCGTGAAATTGGGTCCGATGTTTAAGATAGCAATAGAAGGACACAGTCCAGTTCCTTGAGAACTGACAGTTGACGGTGCTCAGGTAGTTGTTTATCGATCACCCGGTGCCCGTGCCCAATCAATTTATATAGTGATGAGAGATTAGAAATAAAATTATTAAAGTAAATTAATGGGTGTAAATGAAAATTAAAACCATTACAAATAGGAAGGTAACACGTAGTGCCACTCGACCTGAAACCATGGCAGAAGCAAAGTACAAAGTACAAAGTGAAGTGGTTGTTGGTGATGTAGGAGCAGTTGCAAATTCAGTAAGATTCGAAATGAGGGAATTAAAGTTACTAACGGAACAACGTTCATAATTCAAACAGACCATCAACCACTAACAAGTATTTTCCGACGAAGAACAAAGTCACCAAGGGTCACAAGATTGATGTTAGAGATGAGGGAATATATTTTCCAAATAAGATACG
Source organism: Petrolisthes cinctipes (assembly GCA_033782935.1). NCBI lineage: Eukaryota > Metazoa > Arthropoda > Malacostraca > Decapoda > Porcellanidae > Petrolisthes > Petrolisthes cinctipes. The sequence goes on from JAWQEG010000353.1 coordinate 50,278, forward strand.
TAAAGGGGAAAGACAACGTAGTGGCAGACCAATTATCTAGACCAGTACGGGTAATATTACGCCCACCAGTATTCACATGGTTGGGGTTATCGAAGGAAAACATTTATGCAGGCACAAAGAGATGATGCCACATGGAATGAGCTAATAGAATATTTTGAGGGAGGTCAAGTGCCAAGGCGAAAAATAGCCCGAGCTGCTTTAGATCAATTTGAATTAAATGATGAGATATTACATTATGTAAAAACATTTGTAGATGATAGTTACTATTATACTGTGGTAGTACCTAAAACATTAATAAAGGTAGCATTAGAACTAGCTCATGATCAGTCAGGAAATTTTGGACAATATAAAACTATTAAGAAAGCTGAAGAACTATATTATTGGCCTACATTACGGTCTGATGTAGTCAAATATATTAAACAATGTCTTAATTGCCAGCAATATAAGTATAATAAAGGTCATTCCCAACAATATTAAGAATTGCCACCAATAATACAACCTTTAGAAAGAATTGCTATAGATTTGACTGATATGACTTCTGGAGCTGATGGTAACCGATATATACTAACCATCACAGATCATTTTTCACGATATACCAAGTTTTATCCACTTAAAAGTAAAAACGCCAAGGGAATTGTTGCTAGGCTTACCTAGTTTGTTACAGACTTTGGCAGCCCTAGATCGTTGCTGTGTGACAACGCCAGAGAGTTCACCGGGAAAGAAATGAGGACCTGGGCAGACCAACATGGGGTGGAGCTACTATTCTCCACACCTTATCATCCCCAGTCCAATGGGATGACAGAAAGGATGCACCGGACCCTCAGGATAGTGTTGGCTCAGTTGTGTGAGGGCTATCCACAGCGTTGGCCCGCCCTGTTAGCTGAGTGCCAAGCAGTCATGAATTCAGCCGGCCACAGCAGTACCAGAGTGACTCCTTATGTTGCATTCTTCGGAAGGAATCCGACGCGCAACATCACAGCACCACAACTAACCATCCCATCTGACGCAGACAATACCAGGAGGCAAAAACAAATAATACGAGAAGCAAGTACGGTATCTCTTCGAAGGTATCGTGCGGTGGCAAATTGAAATAGAAAAAAAATAAAAAATAACCCACGGAGCACAAGTGTGGGTGAAAGCAGAAACGATGTTACCGAAGTCATATCGGCCCTTCAAAATGGAAGGGCCCTTATAAAGTAGTGGAAGTAATAAGAAATGGATTAATATATATTGTGGAGGACCAGCTTACTGGGAAGAATATCCAGAGGGCCGCAGAAAAACTTAATCCCTAGGTGAACCACAGTGACATAATAGTAGAACTTGGGGAGATGGGAGAAAGTGATGAACATTATATGGAGGAGGATATAGTACTTCCTCCCCGTCATAGACAACCTCCCAGAAGACTCATCGAGAAAATATAGAGGGAAAAAGGAAACTTGTATAAAAGGGATTAGAAAATAAACCGAATAAAAGAAAAATAAAGGTAATAAATATATAACTATGAAAATTTAATAGTAGAAAAAATAGGAGAAAGTAGAAAAGTTAAAGTTGGAAAATGGCATGGTTCCCTATGTCCCGAAGTCAAATAGGACACCATTCATCAGTGGAGCTATGGAAACAGCTCACATATATTTTTTTGTGTGGAGTTTATGGGTGTTAGGTGACACTTAGTTTTAAGGGGAAGAGGTCGTGATGATGGGGAGTAGAAATACATGCCCCATTTCCATGGAGCTCTTCCAGGATATAATCAGTACCTTTGTCAGGGCCCATGTATCACTTACCGCATTCCGGGTTATCAGGCCTTGCAGAATCTGAGGTTTAAATGGAGGAGTGAATGAAGATGAATGTGTGGATTAATTGTATGAAAACTCAGATAATGCTTGGGATAATCGCGGGTGGGTAGAGTGACGGGAGAGCCTTATTGAAGTTCTCCCTGGGTTACGAACTTGACATTGGAGACTGACTGGGACGATGTGTCAATAATATCTATTGTATTTTAATATGTGAGGTAGGGTAAAGAATTCTTTCCTGCGGGAAAGAGATACAGTCTACGGACTGGAGTAGAGAAAATTGACAGTGAATCAACACTGCTTAACAAATGTGGATAAATAGAGTGTCTAATGTTGTTCAGTAAGGTATAGTGATAGTGACAATAGGTTTGTGTGTATTTTTCTTATATATCTATTTGGAATATTTGCGGGTGATACGGTAACCTTTTTACGTAGGTGGTTGTACAGTTGAGCAAGTAGAAAGTGCAAGAAAAATATAGCTGTATCTGGCAACACCTCCACCTCTACTCAAAGTTCAGACAATCAAGTTCCACCTTACATTGGCTATGGGTCCCCAGGTATTCATTCATAAAGATACGAAAGCTTACTACAAAGAACTGCCAGAGGTTGCCATATACAGCCATACTTTCTTGCACTTTCTACTTGCTCAACTGTACAGTACTATCGCCTCCAATAATTATGACCCACCCTCCTCGATACCTCTATGTCCCTTGTGCCCCCAGTGTTGCCAGATGCCCTTGACAAAATATCTGTAGATTCTAGGGTAAAATTTCTTGAGATCGAGGAAAATTTCTGTAGATCCTTTCGACAAGGGAAGGTATATAGAGATATTTGTATACAGTGAATGCATCGTTTTATTGTTTAATAATACATACAGCCTAGCATTTTCTTTGAGCTGCTATGGAAACAGTATAGCCTAGTTGAATTAAATCTTTAATTTTCATATTTATGTTCAAAGATGCATAATTACAAAATTTATTACCTTGTAAGAAGTTATGAGTAAAACAAATATATAATAAATAAAGTGTTCCTACACACAAAAATTAAGGCGGCGGCACACAAGGTATTTTTCAATAACATGTTGCTCGTTTTTGTTTTGTTTTCGAAAAGGAGTAATATGTTGGGAGAATTCCTCTTCAAATTCCTCACTTTCCTCTTCATGACGTTGATACATGTCCTTACCCATTAAAGAGACTAATTTGGTAGGCAGCTTGACATTAAAGCAAGAGGAATGGGTAAAATATCTCTTAGTGTGGAGCATTCCAGTTATTGTAGAGGAAGATTACCGAGTCCTATACTTGGTTTTCATCCTGTTGACTGCAGAAAATATTCGTTCGTTCTACAGTTGCACTGGAATGTGGCAAGCATAATGTATTCAGCATAAAATTTGATACATTAGGGAAGACAGGTGCAGTCTCCTGACTTTACATCACGCACAGCAACACAGAACTTTACCGAAGTTATACCTGCTTCAGTCCCTAGTTCTGTGTTCTGTAACAACCTCCACTCAGTATCTATTGTTTGGACTGTCTCGTCATAATCACTAGGGGAAAAAATGCTGTCATGAGTGGAGCCAGTGATGGTAAACTCTTATATTTTACAGTTGTTGGATCTAATGCCTTTAAATTTCTGTAAATTTTTCTTGAGAAAATCCACAATTTCTGTAGATTTCTACAAAATTCGTAAAAAAATCTTGTTTTCTGTAGACACCCCAAAATATCTGTAGAAATACAGATATTTCTGTAGATCTGGCAGCTCTGTGTGCCCGTTCTCTGCACGACAGGTTACATGGGGTATTGGGGGTAGGGAGAGGAGAGTCTGTTTGTGGGGGGTGAGTGGGGGATATCTCAATGGTATCCCACATGATGAATCGAATCTCCGACTTCCCGATTACGAGGGGGATCTTTCAGTGTGTTAATTAGGTTTGAGATAATTATATGGATTAAGAAAACTTGTCGTTGTGTGTTATGATCAATTATAATCTTATTTACCTCAGACAGACTACACCAGTTTGAAAATAATATGCTAATTTATAAAAACAATTATTAACGACATGTTGCTTGAATCGTCACAGTTATATCACTTAAACAGTGAGGGTTTTAGCCTATCTGATATAGATATTTGGAAAAGGATGATTTAAACAAGCAGATGCCAACGACACCAAGTGTAATCTTCATTTAACAGAACCAAAGATGTAGTGAACTCTATAGTCAAGCGCATTTTTTCTATAAAGTTTACCACTTACGGTACCCAAATTTGTCACATGAACTGAAAATTTTCTACCAATATCATATTATACGGAAACATGACTTCATCATAATGATGGATGGTAAAAGAACCTGACTGGTGAATAACAGATCAGCATACAATCTATATCTAAGTTTTGATTTGATTGATTTTTTATGCAACTAAGCATCTGGCGGCGCAACAGCTAAGGTCATATACCGCCCAACAAAAAATGGTCATCTACATAATAAATAAAACATGAACACCCGAAAGGGATAGGCACCATGATTAAAAGACACACAAACTAAAAAGCACATTATTACTAAAAGAACCCGTCAACATAAAAAAAAAAAAAAAAATCTAAAAACCATATATATCATAAAATCATATTTTGTGGAGAAGGCTAGCCTCCTCCACATAGGAGAGGGTGTTCCCTCCCACACTACAAGCCTCCTCCCCGAGCACCTGGGAGAGACTGTAAGAACCGTCACCCTCCTGGTACTCAGAGAGGCGCCTACGACGAAGGTCACCAAGGCTGGGACACTCAACAATAAGATGCTGCACTGTCAAAGGGACCAGACAATCATCACAGTAGGGAGGGTGAGCCATCTCCGTTAAAAAGCCATGAGTCAATAATGTGTGGCCAATGCGGAGACATACAAGAGCCGTCTCCCACCGGCGGGACAGGCCACTGTAGCTCCACAAACCTAGGCGCTGGCAGATGTCGCGGAGCTTATTAGCCCCGACGGCGTCCCATCTGTCCTGCCAGCAGGAACGAACGGTAGCATCTATGTAGGGTCGAAGGTCCACTGCAGGAACAGGATGACGCCTGGCAGGAGGCCGAGAATTGGAGACCACAGCCTTAGCCAGGGCGTCAGCCCGCTCATTCCCATCAACACCCACATGGGCCGGGAGCCAACAAAAAGGGACTTTGTGGCCACGACGACCCAAGAGGACAAGCCACTCAAGAATGGCTAACACCAGGGGATGGGAAGAGTTAAAATTACACAAGGCCTGCAAGGCACTACAGGAATCGCTAAAAATAGTAAACGAAGGCTGAGGAAGAGTAAAAATCACATGGAGGATATATAAAATGGCCGAGAGCTCAGCAGTAAAAATTGACATGACAGAAGGGAGCCTGCCGCCATGGCAAAAGTCAGGAAAGACAACTCCAAAGCCAACGCCATCATCAGACTTTGACCCATCAGTGTACATAGGGAGGGATTCCCTGTGAGTGAAGGCATATTCTAAAAAGAGGGAACGAGCCACTGGAGGAGGAAGAGATTCCTTCTTGTCTGTAAAGCAGGTGCAGGGGAAAACTTCTGGAAAAAGCCATGGAGCCACCCTGGGGACCATCACAGGACAAATCTGGAAGTCATCAATGCCCATCTCCTCCATAGCCTTCCTGACCCGGAAGCCAAAGGGCCATGGTGTACGAGAATGTAAAAGGTAGTACTGAGACATGATATCAGATGACACCGCCAAGCAGGGAAGGGAGTCAGGAAGTCGATGTAATCGATGCCAACAACGAACCATCAAGGACTGGCGACGGAGATCAAGGGGTGGCTCATTAGCGTCCACCAGGAGACTGGGGATTAGGGACGACCTGAAGGCTCCGGTTGCCAGACGTACTCCAGCATGATGAACAGGGTCTAAAACTCTGAGACGGGCATCGGTGGCAGAAGAGTACACCTCACACCCATAGTCGAGTCTTGACCTAATAAGAACATGGTATAGGCGGAGGAGGGTGGCCCGATCAGCCCCCCAGGATGTATGGCTCAGGACCCTCAACAGGTTAAGAGCCTTGAGGCCTGAGACCTTAAGTGTACGTAAATGGGGAACCCAAGTCAAACGTTTGTCAAAAAGGAGACCCAAAAAGCGAGTCTCCTCGACACATCGTATCCGATGACCATACATGAATAAGTCCGGATCTGGGTGGACGCCTCGGATGCGGCAGAAGTGCATAGCAACTGTCTTGGAAGGAGAGAATCGAAACCCATGAGAACCAGTCCAACGTGACACCCTGTCAAGGGCAAGCTGCATGCGCCGCTCCGCCACTGACATACGGGAAGCAGCAAACCAGACTGCTAGGTCGTCAGCGTACATCGAGTTAGCTATACCGTCTGGAAGGGATGAGGCAATGGCATTAATTGCTACTGCAAACAATATGACACTGAGGACGCTTCCCTGGGGTATGCCCTCCTCCTGTGCAACAGATGCTGAGTGGGTTGTACCAACCCTCACAGAAAAACTGCGACCACTGAGAAACTCCTTAAGAAAGCGTGGAAGGTGACCCCACAGGCCATATAAATGGAGTTGCTGCAGGATGCCATATTGCCATGTAGTGTCATAGGCTTTCACTAAATCAAAGAATACACAGAGAAGGTGTTGATGTCGTACAAAGGCCTCACATGCAGCAGATTCCAACCTGACCAGAGCATCTGTAGTAAAACAGTGTTTACGAAAGCCAGACTGGGACGGAGACAGAAAATCACCCCGTTCCAAGAAGTATACCAGTCTGACATTCACCATCTTTTCAAATAGTTTACAGAGACAGGAGGTCAAGGCAATTGGTCGATAATTGAGGGCAACACCAGAGTCCTTGCCCGGCTTGAGGAAAGGAAGGATGGTAGCAACCCTCCACCCAGAAGGGAAGACACCTTCCAGCCAGATTCTGTTATATAAAGCTAAAAGAAATTAGATCGCCTACTCACCCAAGTGTCGTAACATTGCATATGGGATGTTGTCTGGCCCAGGAGAAGTGTCGCCACAGAGAGAGAGAGCAGAATGCAGGTCTCTCAGGGTGAATAAATGGTTATAACTTTCATTCTCGTTCCTTGAGAAATCCAGGACAATATGCTCCTTGGCTCTTAACTCATGCCTGACAGCCAGAGGTCGAGAGTCACGGTTGGAGACCTTTGCAAAAGCCTCCGCCATGGTATTGGCCACTGTCAAACCATCTATGATCTTAATTCCATTGACCTTAAGTACAGGTGTAGAACTAGGAGAAAACTTCCCCGCCATCTTACGGACTCTCCTGAACACTTGGGTGAGTGGAGTTTTAGTATTAATTGAAGACACATAGGCCTTCCAAGATGTACGTCTGGCCTCTTTTAAAACTCGTCTTGCCCGAGCCCTTTCCAGTCTGAAGTCCTCTAAATGAATTGGGTCCCCACGATTGCGATGAAGGCGAGAGAAAGCAGCGCGCTTCTCCTGCACAGCAGTGGTGCAGACTGGTGACCACCAAGAGACAGGACGTTTGAGAAAGTAGCCAGAAGTTCTAGGGATAGAGTTGAGAGCAGCAGAGTGGAGCATATCAGTGAAATATGTTACAGCCTCGTCAGAGCTACCAAAATTGGCTTCAGAAGAGACCGAAGAAGTTAGCTCTCTAAAAAACTGCCAGTCAGCCTTCTCTAATTTCCACCTAGGAAGACGAGACTGTGGTTCGTACCTGTTACCTTCTAAAAGTATAGGGAAATGGTCACTGCCATATAAGTCAGGCAACACTCTACAAGTAAAATCCAACAGAGCACTGGGTGAGCAAAGGGAAATGTCAATGGCGGTAAAAGTCCCAGTAGGGCTATTGAAATGTGTCACATCTCCCGTATTTAAAACCCCTAATCCCTCATCCTCAATAAAAGAAGCCAATAAAACACCCCTGGGGTTGACCGAACTGTCACCCCACAGAGGATGACGACCATTAAAATCACCCAATAAAATAAAGGGAGATGGAAGGTTCCGTACAAGATGGTTGAGATCACCCCTCTCAACTGTAACACTGGGAGGAAGGTATAGACTGCACACAGTGTACGGGCGGTCCATAAAAACCTTAACTGCAACAGCCTGGAGCGGAGTGTCAAGCTCCAGGCTCGTGGATGGAATATCTCGGCGAACTAGGATGGCAGAGCCACCATGATGACCCTGCCCTTCATATGAATTGGAATAAAATGCTGAGTATGCTTGAGGACTGGCAGGAATGTAGTCCCCAAACATTGTCTCTTGGAGAGAAACACATGCAGGAGAGAAGCTAGAGAGAAGAACGCGCAGTTCCTCCCAAGAAGCACGCAAGCCACGGCAATTCCACTGAAGGACCTTGAACGGTGTTACTTTAGTACTGATTTTTGGGAAGCCTCACGGAGGTACTTCCCACTACCACCTCGACCTGAGGGTTTACTCAAACAATAAGATTTGTCTAATCCTGGGCCACTAGAAGAAGAGCGAACCCGAGGAGTAGTACTTGGGGCAGTAATTGGGACCCGTAGACGAGTCCCTTAAGCATCTGATATGTTAGAAGAAGATGAAGGTATATGAGATGGGATATTCTTTGAAACAATTACATTGGTTCTGTCCTGTACAGCAGTGGTATCACTGACACAGGCAGATACATCAACATCCATAATACAGGTGGTAGAATCACTCCGCTGCTCAAGCGGAAGAGAAACTGAATCTTTTGAAGTCACAACATCCGTGGCATCCACATTAACTTCACTCCCCTCTGATGATCCCGAAGGAAGCTTGCGAGGAGGAACTTCTGTTGAATCAAGAGATTCATCAGAGCCACGAGAACGCTTCTGGTGAAATTGAGAGGAAACTATGGATGAGTCCACAGAGATGGTTGCCTCACAAGGTGGAACATCTATAGAGTCAAGTGCCTCAGAGGAACCACGAAGGCGTCTCTGTGGCAGTTTAGGTGACTTAAGTTTCCTTTTGGGAGAGCGTGTGGCAGCGTGAACCTCTACCACATGGACACCTTTAGCTAAAGTCTGAGAATTGTCATGAGTTGAAGGGTCACCAGAATGAGTGTCTGATAAAGTTTTCAAGACAGAGAAACTATTATGTAGAGTAACCTTAGAAACGTTCTCACTAGAGCAAGAAGCAGCTGCCTCTTGAGAGGGTTGAGAGGGTGCTGCAACCAATTTAGGGCGAAGGGAGGAGGCGTATGTCTTCACACCACCATCCTTCTGTCGCCTGAAGTTGAGTTGCCGTCTGGCACTACCTATGCTAATGAATTGAGTATTAGCCAAGTGGAGGATATCCTGCTCAAGTAGGTACATCTTACATTGGCGAGAACGCAAGGGGTGAGCATCTCTGCAGTAAAAGCAGTAACTCTCTGACCGACACTCAGAAGTAAGATGTGAGTCAAGAGCAGAACAATTACCATTACCACACCGGGTACGGTTGTTGCAGTTCCTCTTCCCATGACCAAACTCATAACAACAGAAACACTGTAGGGGCCGCTTAACAAAAGGCTTCACCTCAAATGAGGTCGGGTGAATGTTAATGCGATCTGGGATATACGAGCCATAGAAAGTGAGGATGATCATATTTTTACTGCCTTTCATCTTCGTTACTCGTTGGACACTGTCTGGGCACATAGCGAGAATGTCCTCTTCTGAGAATTCATACAGGTCCTCATTATATATACACCCCTTGCTATAATTAAATGTTTGATGTGGTTTAATAGATTCAAACATGCTATCAGAAGGACAGGGGAGATTGAGGAGCATCATGGCCTGTGTAAGATCTTTGGCTCTGATTAAAACGCCCTTACCATATTTCTTTATGTGGCCCATTGGTAATAATCCAACTTTCTCCAGATACCGGGAAGCATGGATAAGGTTACCACGTCCCTCCCTGTAGTAAGCCACAAACCAAAAGGGTGTAGGAACCCGACATTCCTTTGGGACATGCTCCACAGTGTCATCAAATATATTAGGGCAGTAGTCATTGTCACTGTCAACTACATTGATGGACCGCATCATCTGAGCTTTACAATGAGTATCCCCCACCGTCAGAGAATCTTTTGCCTCAAATGTTGCTTTGGCAGCAACATTTGTATAGAAAGTAATATAGCACCGATTAGACCTACAATCACTGTCATATGTGATTCGGATTCGAAGGACTACTCCAAAGCACTTAAAAATGGAGTGGATAGCGCCATAAGAAAAGGATGCAAGTACATTCGTTAACATTAACGTGTCAAAATCACTAACAGGGTTCTTCGACACAACACCCGACCTGCTAGGTCTACTCTTATTTGCAGCTTTCTGCATCTTACCATGACCAGAGAGTGACGTCTCGAGGGCCTGGTCGACCACCGCTCGAGGAAGAGATTGGGGCTTTTCTGTATCCATATATCATTGAATTGTTGTTTTTGGCCCCAAGAGCCAAGAGCTACTACCTACCGGGCAGATGAGGGGACCGAGCGCTGGTCGCCGCGGGCGTGGTACCTCTTCCCCCACCGGGCCACTCGTTTTAAAAAGCAGCCCCATTGGCTCGAAAGTTTGCCCACGACGGTGCTGAGACCCCCTTCCCCAACATCTCCTGGCCCAGACACCCAACCATCCAACATAGGACGGCCCCTAGAGGGCAGTCCCTCCGGAGGGCAGCGCTGTTGGCCCGTACTGGCAGCCTAATGCATGGGAACCATTTAGTCTGGTCTCTCACTGGCGACCTTACTAGCATGGGAAGCCCTCTCTCCCCGAAATCGGGGCAGAGCAGGGGCCGGAGTACCCCCTATTCTAGCCTGCCAGGTCTCAGAGACACGCAAGCCCCCCCACCACGTCAAGGCGGTTCCCGTTGGGGGGGAAATTAGAGAAAATGAAGAAAGAATTGGACAGTTGGTAAATTGTGTATCTATCACTGCATGTGGCAGTGAAGGTACACTCGTGATACGTAATTTCTGACCAGAGACGAACGGCAGGCACCACACACACACACACACACACATACCCTGCCTTCGAACTCAGCCTCTATAGGTGTGCTGGATGGGGAAATGAACAATACCAGGCGATTCGAAGCTTTCTACTCCTCACACTCTGGTCAGAAATTATGTATCACGAGTGTACGGGTGTACAAATTGTACAGTAACTCCTCACCTCACTTCACTCAGTACAGTAGCTGTAACATGGAGTATAGGCCTATCGCTCTGGGGGCGGATGCACGAAAGACCTTAGCGGAGTGACCGTTAAGGTAACCTTAGGCAGTTTTGCTAAGGGGATGGTAAGGTTGCTGCTATGGTTGTATGCTCTATTGGCCTTAACATCAATCTTAGTGTTCCCTTAGGTGATCTTAGCAGTCGGCCATGTTTGTTTCGTTCTATTCCCTTCCGACTATGGACCACCAGCTGACATTCTCTGGGCCAATGAGAGGGCAGCTTTATAGACACGTTAGGCAACATAAGCCAATCAGAAGTCAGTTGGGATGACAGCTTATCACAGAAAACAAACAAATAACTCATTTTCATTGCGTGAGTGCCAGCCGAATGGGAGGGGAAGATTGTGTGAGATTTCTTGAGTATAGAAGTGTTTATTTTGGCATTTAATAACTTAATATGGTAGAAGAACCTCCTACTAAGCGCGCAAGACGTGCAAATTATACTGCAGCTGATGAAGAACTCATGATTATGATAACTGAATGGAAAAAAAGAGAACACATTTTCTGGTGGCTACCATTCGTCCACATCACACCAGAATACACGTTGATTTAATATGTAGGCTTTAGGGTCATTTGTTTCCTAGCATAGTTTGGAGGATTAAGAAACTTTAAATTTGCCGACTTCATAACAGCTATTACAACCAGAGTTTGCCGAGATTTCTGACCACCTTAATTCCTCTCTTACTGTCTACTTTTCTTCTCTATTTATGTGAAGGTTGTAGTTGTGGTAGTAGTGAATGTGGTGGTGATGATTCCCGTTTAGATGATTTTCCAAACTTACCATTCCCTGTGTAATGTTTGTTGTTGTGGTAGGACAATGGTGGTAGTTGTAGTAGACCAATACAGTGTCGGAACATATAAAATAAATAATTATGGTGAGAAAAGAGCATCAATTCAAGGATATAATTTAAAAATAATAATAAATAAAAACATTTATAACCTATGTTATTTTTCTGTCTTTTATAGTATAACTTGGTTATTAAAAATTTGCTTATTAGTAAAGATTAGCACAGCAGTACAATAATACCATAATTGATGTTCACAGCGTACCATAATTTTGAGGAAAGTACCATAATTTCGGCATTACTGTACGATAATTTGGGCAGGTCAGCAGCACAACGCTCCACTACTCAACCCTACGGTCATCTAAAGGGTGCTCTCGACCAAGGCCGCTTGAAGAGTAGGTCGTCCCACCGCGCAGGTAGGTAGAGCGTGATGACGTCACCGGGAAGAGTCGCTCGCTCCCTCACTCATAGATACCCTTTACAAACCCTGCCCAAAACTCGACCTTTTGCACATGTTACATGATATTTGATATTGTTGGGGGCAGATGGGATATGATGCAGCTTGTGACTATCATTCCTTATAGCATTTGTTTATGCAAGCACCAAAAGAGTAGCCTACCTTTTGATATGATAAATGTCTCTCTCTCTCTCTTGTGATCAGCTGTCAACTTTAAACTATTTCAAAGCTTAGTTGAAGAAAAATGGGGTACACACACTTGAGGTAGGCATTAATATTTTAATAAGGAAATAAATATAATACATAAATTACAGTACTAAGAGTAAGTTTGAACTTCATAATTTATCAAGTATACCATGTAGGATATATACAATACTTATTAATAAGTAGTACCATGCTTTGCTCTTTCACTTAATTCTTATCTTAGTTTTGACATTTTGTTAGATATTTTCCTCTGTGAATTTCGCTTTCTGTTGTATATCCGTATCCTGAAAAATATGCGACAACGAACAAAAAACCTAATCACATCATCTGGTAAATCTACAAAATTTCTTATTTCACTTGCTAATGTTGTTACACATTTTGGTCCCTCTCTGAGTTCCTTATCACTGTGATAACAAATAAACAGTCTTTCCATTTGTTTCAGTTGATCCCCTCCCAACGGGAACCGCCTTGACGTGGTGGGGGGCCTTGCGTGTCTCTAAGACCTGGCGAGCTAAACTAGAGGGGGCTCTGGCCCCTGCTCTGCCCCGATTTCGGGGAGAGAGGGCTTCCCATGCTAGTAAGGTCGCCAGTGAGAGACCAGACTAAATGGTTCCCATGCATTAGGCTGCCAGTACGGGCCAACAGCGCTGCCCTCCGGAGGGACTGCCCTCTAGGGGCCGTCCTGTGTTGGATGGTTGGGTGTCTGGGCCGGGAGATGTTGGGGAAGGGGGTCTCAGCACCGTCGTGGGCAAACTTTCGAGCCATTGGGGCTGCTTTTTTAAACGAGTGGCCCCGTGGGGGAAGAGGTACCCCGCCCACGGCGACCAGCGCTCGGTCCCCTCATCTGCCCGGTAGGTAGTAGCTCTTGGCTCCTGGGGCCAAAAACACTAAACCAATGATATATGGATACAGAAAAACCCCAATCTCTTCCTCGAGCGGTGGTCGACCAGGCCCTCGAGATGTCACTCTCTGGTCGTGGTAAGATGCAGAAAGCTGCAAATAAGAGTAGACCTAGCAGGTCGGGTCTTGTGTCGAAGAACCCTGTTAACGATTTGGACACGTTAATGTTAACGAATGTACTCGCATCCTTTACCTATGGCGCTATCCACTCCATTTTTAAGTGCTTTGGAGTAGTCCTCCGAATCCGAATCACATATGACAGTGATTGTAGGTCTAATCGGTGCTATATTAATTTCTATACAAATGCTGCTGCCAAAGCAACATTTGAGTCAAAAGATTCTCTGACGGTGGGGGATACTCATTGTAAAGTTCAGATGATACGGTCCATCAATGTAGTTGACAGTGACAATGATTACTGCCCTAATATATTTGATGATTCTGCAGAGCATGTCCCAAAGGAACGTCGGGTTCTTACACCCTTTTGGTTTGTGGCTTACTACAGGGAGGGACGTGGTAACATATCCATGCTTCCCGGTATCTTGAGAAAGAAATTGGATTATTACCAAATATGGTAAGGGAGTTTTAATCAAAGCCAAAGATCTTACACAGGCTATGATGCTCCTCAATCTCCCCTGTCCTTCTGATAGCATGTTTGAATCTATTAAACCACATCGAACATTTAATTATAGCAAGGGGCGTATATATAATGAGGACCTGTATGAATTCTCTGAAGAGAACATTCTCGCTATGTGCCCAGACAGTGTCCAACGAGTAACGAAGATGAAAGGCAGTAAAAATATGATCATCCTCACTTTCTATGGCTCGCATATCCCAGATCGCATTAACATTAACCCCACCTCATTTGAGGTGAAGCCTTTTGTTGAGCGTCCCCTACAGTGTTTCTGTTGTTATGAGTTTGGTCATGGGAAAAGGAACTGCAACAACCGTTCCCGGTGTGGTAATTGTTCTGCTCTTGACTCACATCTTACTTCTGAGTGTCGGTCAGAGAGTTACTGCTTTTATTGCAGAGATTCTCACCCCTTGCGTTCTCGCCAATGTAAGATGTACCTACTTGAGCAGGATATCCTCCACTTGGCTAATACTCAATTCATTAGCATAGGTAGTGCCAGACGGCAACTCAACTTCAGGCGACAGAAGAAAGGTGGTGTGAAGACATACGCCTCCTCCCTTCGCCCTAAATTGGTTGCAGCACCCTCTCAACCCTCTCAAGAGGCAGCTGCTTCTTGCTCTAGTGAGAACGTTTCTAAGGTTACTCTACATAATAGTTTCTCTGTCTTGGAAACTTTATCAGACACTCATTCTGGTGACCCTTCAACTGATGACAATTCTCAGACTTTAGCTAAAGGTGTCCATGTGGTAAAGGTTCACGCTGCCACACGCTCTCCCAAAAGGAAACTTAAGTCACCTAAACTGCCACAGAGACGCCTTCGTGGTTCCTCTGAGGCACTTGACTCTATAGATGTTCCACCTTGTGAGGCAACCATCTCTGTGGACTCATCCATAGTTTCCTCTCAATTTCACCAGAAGCGTTCTCGTGGCTCTGATGAATCTCTTGATTCAACAGAAGTTCCTCCTCGCAAGCTTCCTTCGGGATCATCAGAGGGGCGTGAAGTTAATGTGGATGCCACGGATGTTGTGACTTCAAAAGATTCATTTTCTCTTCCGCTTGAGCAGCGGAGTGATTCTACCACCTGTATTATGGATGTTGATGTATCTGCCTGTGTCAGTGATACCACTGCTGTACAGGACAGAACCAATGTAATTGTTTCAAAGAATATCCCATCTCATATACCTTCATCTTCTTCTAACATATCAGATGCTTCAGGGACTCGTCTACGGGTCCCAATTACTGCCCCAAGTACTACTCCTCGGGTTCGCTCTTCTTCTAGTGGCCCAGGATTAGACAAATCTTATTGTTTGAATAAACCCTCAGGTCGAGGTGGTAGTGGGAAGTACCTCCGTGAGGCTTCCCAAAAATCAGTACTAAAGTAACACCGTTCAGTGGAATTGCCGTGGCTTGCGTGCTTCTTGGGAGGAACTGCGCGTTCTTCTCTCTAGCTTCTCTCCTGCATGTGTTTCTCTCCAAGAGACAATGCTTGGGGACTACATTCCTGCCAGTCCTCAAGCATACTCAGCATTTTATTCCAATTCATTTGAAGGGCAGGGTCATCATGGTGGCTCTGCCATCCTAGTTCGCCGAGATATTCCATGCACGAGCCTGGAGCTTGACACTCCGCTCCAGGCTGTTGCAGTTAAGGTTTTTATGGACCGCCCGTACACTGTTTGCAGTCTATACCTTCATCCCAGTGTTACAGTTGAGAGGGGTGATCTCAACCATCTTGTACGGGACCTTCCATCTCCCTTTATTTTATTGGGTGATTTTAATGGTCATCATCCTCTGTGGGGTGACAGTTCGGTCAACCCCAGGGGTGTTTTATTGGCTTCTTTTATTGAGGATGAGGGATTAGGGGTTTTAAATACGGGAGATGTGACACATTTTAATAGCCCTACTGGGACTTTTACCTCCATTGACATTTTCCTTTGCTCACCCAGTGCTCTGTTGGATTTTACTTGGAGAGTGTTGCCTGACTTATATGGCAGTGACCATTTCCCTATACTTTTAGAAGGTAACAGGTACGAACCACAGTCTCGTCTTCCTAGGTGGAAATTAGAGAAGGCTGACTGGCAGTTTTTTAGAGAGCTAACTTCTTCGGTCTCTTCTGTAGCCGATTTCGGTAGCTCTGACGAGGCTGTAACATATTTCACTGATATGCTCCACTCTGCTGCTCTCAACTCTATCCCTAGAACTTCTTGCTACTTTCCCAACCGTCCTGTCCCTTGGTGGTCACCAGTCTTCACCACTGCTGTGCGGGAGAAGCGCGCTGCTTTCTCTCGCCTTCGTCGCAATCGTGGGGACCCAACTCTTTTAGAGGACTTCCGACGGGCAAGGGCTCGGGCTAGACAAGTTTTAAAAGAGGCCCGACGTGCATCTTGGAAGGCCTATGTGTCTTCAATTAATACTAAAACTCCACTCACCCAAGTGTTCAGGAGAGTCCGTAAGATGGCGGGGAAGTTTTCTCCTAGTTCTCCACCTGTAGTTAAGGTCAATGGAATTAAGATCATGGATGGTTTGACAGTGGCCAATACCATGGCGGAGGCTTTTGCAAAGGTCTCCAGCCGTGACTCTCGACCTCTGGCTGTCAGGCATGAGTTAAGAGCCAAGGAGCGTACAGTCCTGGATTTCACAGGGAACGAGAATGAAAGTTATATCCATATATTCACCCTGAGAGACCTGCATTCTGCTCTCTCTCTCTGCGGCGACACTTCTCCTGGGCCAGACAACATCCCATATGCAATGTTACGACACTTGGGTGAGGAAGCGATCTCATCGATTACATCGACTTCCTGACACCCTACCTTGCTTGGCGGTGTAATCTGATATCATGTCTCAGTACTACCTTTTACAAAGTCACTTTTTGTTGGGTCCCGGCCCATGTGGGTGTTGATGGGAATGAGCGGGCTGACACCCTGGCTAAGGCTGTGGTCTCCAATTCCCGGCCTCCTGCCAGGCATCATCCTGTTCCTGCAGTGGACCTTGGACCCTACATAGATGCTACCGTTCGTTCCTGCTGGCAGGACAGATGGGATGCCATCGGGGATAACAAGCTCCGTGACATCCGCCAGCGCCTTGGATTGTGGAGCTACAGTGGCCTGTCCCGCCGGTGGGAGACGGCTCTTGTCCGTCTCTGCATTGGCCACACATTATTGACTCATGGCTTTTTAATGGAGAGGGCTCACCCTCCTTACTGTGATGATTGTCTGGTCCCTTTGACAGTAAGGCATCTTATTGTCGAGTGTCTCAGCCTTGGGGACCTTCGTCGTAGGCACCTCTCCGAGTACCGGAAGGGTGACGGTTCTTACAGTCTCTTCCAGGTGCTCGGGGAGGAGGCTTGTTGTGTGGGAGGGAACACCCTCTCCTATGTGGAGGAGGCTGGCCTTCTCCACAAATTGTGAATTTTATTGTATATATGGCTATTAATTTTTAGGTAGTTAAAGTTTAATGTTTCTTTCGTTAATATTTCAATTCTTGTATATATCTAACTTAAATAGGTTATTTCATTAATATATGATCTTTTGGAAGACGTGGGTTTTATTCATGCTGCTTCTCCCTTTTGAGGTAGTGAAAATTATTTAATTTTTGTACATATTTTATTAATGATGTAGATGACCTTTATATGTTGGGCGGTATATGACCATTGTTGTTGCGCTGCCAGATGCCTAATGGCATCAATAAATCAATCAATAAATCAGTTTCAGTTGATCAAAAACAATATTGCTGGATATCTTTAACTTCCCTACTGTTCTAGAAATTGTGCCAATCTAGTCATCTGTGCCTAGGAAATTGTACTGTGGAAACTTTTTGACAAAATAACCCCCAATGTACCTCAGTCCTTCTGTTTCCATTGCCTTTTCTAATGTTTCTTCTTCTTCTTCTGTACTTATTGGAAGACAGTTCTCAATGTCTTCCATTTCACACAAGGAATTATTAAAATCAACTGAACAGCCTTCCTGGCGTTCATCCTTCGAACTTCTGTTACATCAACATGATTATGTGACACACATTCACTATTGACTTTCGTAGTATAATGTACAATAAACCCATAGTCAAGAAAATTGTTACGAATCAACTTCATCAAGTGAGGGGCATCTGCAAACACGTATATTTCCCTGTATTTAGCAGCTGAATTAGTGAAAGAGGTATGATCTACATTTACACTCAGATTGTTCCATAATCTTACATTTGTGGGACTGAGATCATTCACTATGGCTACTACTGGGTATCCAACTGCTTCTACCCTGCTAATTAAATCAAATGAAATATCCTTGTTCATGTCCGTTTAAAAAATATAGTATATTACCTGTTTCCATGGGCTAGTAAGGCCTCTTATAATTTATTTTGGGGGGCGTGTCGCGGGCTACTACTGAGTGTGAGTGAGAATACGTGGGTCTGATTGGGTGAAGGTGATGTAAGGTGAGGTGAGGGGAGTCACCAATCCTGTCTCTCTTCTGTCTGACGTCATGCGCGGGGTAGGACGAGTTTAGAGACAGAAGCGGGAAGACCTACTCTTCAAGCGGCCTTGCTCTCGACCACCCTTAGCCGTAAGGTTAAAGATGGCCGCCACAATTGCCGCTAAGGTGTTTCGTGCATACCACCTTAGTGAGTTAAGAGCAAAAATGGCGGCTAAGGTAACTTAACAGCCGCTAAGGTCTTTCGTGCATCCGGCCCCTGTACCGCTTGTCCACAACATCCACGCCACTACAATTCAGAATTTATTATCGACTTTACGTCTACTGAGAAGGTTAGTATGAGTGTTTAAGATATTTATTTACGTGTTATTAGCTTGCAGAAGTAAATTTTCTGTGATTTGCTACCTGTATGGTAGTCATGATGAACATGAAGCCAATATCACGTGAACGAAAATACTGTAAATGGTACTGTTTTTTTATATATTAATTTGATGTCCAGCTGAGTGTATGCGTAAATCTGGTGTTAACCTCCAAAACAGGCATTTATATTTCCCTCAAATACACCCATCTAAAAGCCCAACAATTCCTAGTGCCATAATATGACATGGGAGAAGAGAGTTTGATATGAGCACATTCCATTATTATTTGTTGATTGGAATGGCCAACAGTACATTTTGACCACGTTTTATTTCCTTGAAAGAGGCTGAATGCACCAATTAAAGAGAGCAGGGCTTGATAGTTCAGGGAAGTTGGGTAATATTTCAGATGAGCCACAGAAATTATTTTTCCCACTTTTGGTACTTTCTCATGCATATTTTTACTTGTTCTATTTATTGCTGTCCATAATATTGTGAGGAGATAACTTTATTTAAAGTTACTTGACCTGACCTAACATAATCAGGATTTATAAAGGTTCATTATATTCTAGTAGCTGGGAAGGTTTTTATTATAGAATTATGCAGACCTAACCTAACCTAATATCTAAATTAACATCACATGGGGAAGATTATTACCAAAATTATCCTTTATTCCCATTGTGCAGCATGGCTGATTATCGCCACCACATTCATGAACTAGAGGAGATAGCGGAATGGGAAGAGGTAAATGGAAGGCGGACATGCAGGTTTGTTGAGAGAACAGATCCGTTTGTACTGTACTCTGACAAAGAATTCCTGGAGAGGTACATGCTTTCCAAAGTTTGTGTCCAAGATCTTCTCAGAAAATACGGGAGCAGCTACCAACTTCCAATAACAGACGAGGTAGATATAATTTTAGTGAATAAAATTTGATTGGGTGCAAACTATGAAGGTGCATCTGGGGTGGTGACTGTAATGTTAAATATAATGTTAAACATGGTGATGTGGGAGTGAGATTAGTCACTGCCCTGTTGAATATTATTATCATATGAGTGTTCCTTACCTAGTAACTGGCCAAAAAGCGTAATTGTGAGTGTATATAAAGGGAAAGGAAATAATCTAAATTAAGGTATATAATTTATAGAGGCTGCCTTTAGGTGAATAAGGTTGACACATGAGTACCTATAAAAATATGGCTTTTCAAAACAAAACTGAACACCTCTAGCATAGTTTTTACCTATTCGCTCCAAATATTACAGGGGAAAGAGTACTATACAGAACCTATCTTGTAGTACAGTAATGGAACACAGTATTTAGTATGCTTAGTAGTGGGGTATCCATCTATTTTACAGTGTTAGTGAGGTTTGTGATTTATTTCCTCTACAGGTCTCCGAATTTCACCAGAACTTCAGGTGCTGGTTACCCTGAGGTATGTTGCCACTGGCAACTACCAGCTGACATTGAGGGACTGCACAGATATGTCACAGCCAAGTGTCAGCAAGATAGTGAAGAACGTATGCATAGCAATTGCATCACTTGCCCGAGAGTACATCAAGTTCCCTAATCCAGCCAATGAAGGAGAAATAATGCAGCAATTCTCTGACTTTGCAGGAATTCCAGGTGTCATTGGCTGCGTTGATGGCACTCACATCCCCATTAAAAGTCCTGGGGGGCAGGATGCAGATATATACCGCTGCAGGAAGGGGTACTTTTCTATTAATGTCATGGGTGTTTGTGATGCCTCCCTTAAATTCACTAATATAGCAGTAAACTGGCCAGGGAGTGCACATGATTCACGAATATTAAATGAGTCTAGACTTTGTGATGCACTAGAGGAAGGCAGGTACTGTGGCTTTTTGCTAGGTGACAGTGGATATGCTTGTCGGTCATACCTGCTAACGCCATACCTGACACCCCAAACAGAAAAAGAAGTTCGATATAATGCCGCACACGTGAAAACTAGAAATGTTATTGAAAGGGCTTTTGGGGTTTCAAAAAGACGTTTCGCTGTCTTGTCCATCCCAGTACGAACAAAGTTGAATAATACCAAGAATATCATTGTTGCGTGTGCAGTGCTCCATAATATTGCAATCCTAAACAGACTCCCATTGGGTGATGATGCTGAGGATATAATAGAGCCACCAGTTGTTCCTCAGGACATTAGGGAAGACCACAATCATCATGGTCATGCCCGTCCAGCAGGAATTGTGGATAGATTCTTTTAGATAAGTGAATAATTGCATGTCAAGTTGCCTCTAAAAATTTGTTTACGTATTTTTAACTACCTGGGGTAAGATGCTCCTCTACTTGCTTTAAATTGCACAAATACAGAAATATAAAATAAATTATTGCACAACTCTCAGCTTAAAATATAGGCCATAAATATTCTTACTAATGTTATAGCTGTATTTTCTCCTGGTTCTTGTTATGTCCGGTTCTTACGTTAAAATGCATAAATATAAAATGAATTATGGCAAAAATCTCAGTTTAACCTTAATAAATAGTTAATAGTTAATAAATATTCTCTCTAATGTTATAACTGTGTTTCTCTGTACTTGTTATCTTTGACACCAATATTTTGGCAACTCCATGAAAAAAGTTAATATATTTCAGAGACGTTCTCATCATACATAAAATATATAATTAAATTGTATAAATATAAAATCAATTATTGCAAATAAGCATTCCATTAAATGTCAAAAGCTAAGTCATCTAAACATCATCCAAAGGGCCCAATGCATTATAAACGCTTTTAGCTAATGCAAGGACTGATATGAGGTTACTGGTGAATTCATCTACTTCACATACTTCATTAAATTCCTGGTAACCTTTGAGATTTTCTATTTTTTCTTTCATATACTCAATTTCAAGTGCATGCATTATTATGAAGCTGTATATATTTTCTTTGTGCTCATTGTATTTGGTTATAGTTTTGACCAATCCAAATAATAACTCTATGGTTTATTTGTATTTGTGTTTTTTGGACATTGAAATTGTGTAAGGATATTGATAATTATTTATTCATGCACCAGTTTTATAGTCCCAATGACACAAAGGGTGTAACAGCAATAAATATTCTCTCTAATGTTAAAACCGTGTTTCTCTGTACTTGTTATCTTTGACTCCAATATTTTGGCAACTACATGAAAAAAGTTAATATATTAGATTAATAATGTACATCATACATAAAAGAATATAAAATTATATCCTGTTCTTACTTTAAATTGTATTAATATAAAATTAATTATGGGTACCATGCTGCTTTGTTTACATACAGCAGTGCTACAAATATCCCTTTTTCAGTGATACGTGATCAAATAATGGATGTGTTGCATTTAATATTTACTATATATTCAGTACAATCCACTCATGTTGACAATTAGTCGGTAAGAGAGTAAAGCAGTACGGGATAAAGATAATTCCACTCTATTTACATTACACTTTGTAACGATGCCTGCTTTCTTAGCGTATAAAACAGGCTGGCCATCGGTGATTCCATTGTTTTATTATTTATTTTACATCTAACTACATTTTTGGCCACTTTAGAAAGAAAATTATGCCGTGTACTTTTATATTAAGTGTTATATTAAGTATATTACATTTCATTCACTTCTTTCATCTCGTTTCTCATACATTGGTACCCCTGCTGCTGGGGTTAGCGCCTCGCCTTTGCTACGCGCTACCAATACCACTTGGAATACGGGCAAGTGCGATCGCGACAACCATCAACACGGTAGTATTTACATCGTGGTCATCGCATTTGCGAAGGTCTAGGAATATGGCCGTGAGTCTCACACTCCAACACCCTAACCACACATCATCCTCATTAACTCTCGCCCACACATGCTACTACCTAATCTCCACACACATTCTCGCCTCACCTCTCGTACACACAGCGTAGCCACTCGACATAACATGGCCACTGCCATTTCCTGTCAACACCAACCCATCTTCTCCAAACATGTCGCTACACTCGCTACCCAACAACCCCTCCACGGCCTTGAACGCAAGTAACACCGCACCTACGCCTGCATCACAGACACCGTACGTTCCCCCTTTCTCTCTGAACCTGCATTCCTGGTTCAGACATATGGAAATACATTGGTTGTCGGCTAACTTCACATCAGAGCAGAAATTCAACTCTGTACTCCGCACTCTT
This sequence comes from Petrolisthes cinctipes, assembly GCA_033782935.1. Taxonomy (NCBI): domain Eukaryota; kingdom Metazoa; phylum Arthropoda; class Malacostraca; order Decapoda; family Porcellanidae; genus Petrolisthes; species Petrolisthes cinctipes. Next base: position 73,140 of record JAWQEG010000353.1, read on the forward strand.
CCAGCTGATGGCTTCGACGCGATCCCTCCTGCACACACGCAACAGCCTGACTACACTGCCATTAAAGACGCCATTGTTGCCTCTCACGGGATGTCGGAGCAGGAGTACCTGCTGGCTCTTGATAACTCCTGAGGCATATGCAGCAGTTGAGTGAGAAGGCTGCCAGCCCTTTCTCTGAGTCAGTCCTTAGAAGCCAACACGCCAAACTACTACCACCACCAATACAACTACACCTACAATCAGTACAAAACCTTCCTCTTCAGTCATACAGTAAGCTTGCTGACTCCCTCATGTCCACATACAACACGAACGAATAAGCAGGGCAACCTCATCACATAATGGCCAACATCACTACCTTACCTACACATGTTGTGCCACACGCTCCAGTACCACACGCGCAACATCACCTAACACTCACGACCACATATCACTACCACCACTCTACACAACCACAACACCCGCTTACCACCATACCACACAACCCATACACTTCACAACACGAATCCATTAACCAAAATACGTCAACAGCTAACTACCAACAGCTACCACAAACACACCACTCTTACATAACCGGACATCATAATACACAACCACACCGCAACACACCACTCAGGGCACCCACAACAACACGTAAGTCCTTCAACCGACATCGATTCAAACACTACGCACGCAACCAACGCCACTTCTACTATCAAGCAAACCCACCACCACTTACCTACACCGCCAATTGACGCTCACACCACCAATGACGCCACGCTACTCAATCCCACATGCCACCTCGCGCTGCATCAGCACGCGCCCTCACCCGCCTCGCTACGACATGCACACGCTACCAACACAACCACCACACCCAAGCCATCTCACCATCACACGTCCTCTCAATGCACGGCCACACATGACTCTCTACTCTACACGCACGTCACAAATCCTACGACCACGCTCGAGCCACTTCAGCACTACGCACATTCTCAACACTCGCTTATGCCCGCCTCTCAACGCCGCTCACGAGCCACCACACTGGCCTCGCTACGCCACTCACACGCCTCTGGCAACACCACACTCCACAAACAATCACACCACCTCGTACTTTCGCACCACATATATGCACTCGCCTCACTACGTCACTCACACACCTCTAGCAACACCACACCACCTTGTGCTTCCTCACCACACGTCTACTCCCGACTCGCTACGCCACTCACATGCCTCTAGCGACACCTCACTCCACAGCACATCATACCGCCTCACTCCTTCTCACCACACGCATATCCCCGCCTCCATTACGCTCCATCAACGTAACCACGCCCAACATACCATCACATCTACTCGCCTCCTCGCAACACACTGCTACAGATATGGCGCCACATTTCGCACACAACTCCAACGGCACCACTCAGCCTCCACAACCGGGTGATTACATGTCCCTACACTACACCTCGGCACCAGCAAATGGTATCACCATGCCGTCCGACCTCGCCACCACTCCTGTGGGTGGAGGACCTGGTATCGGGTGACAGTTACGTCGTTGATTCTGGGTCCGGAGTGAGCGTCGTGCTTTCCCGAGAGAGGGACAAACACAGACAGGCCTCAACAGCATACAACCTCCTCGCGGCAAATAAGTCACCTATAGCTACCCACGGTACCAGAAGTAGGAGGGTGACACAACACAGGGAAGGGTATCTGGTGTGGCCCTTCATCGTCGCAGACATCCAGGCACCAATCCTGGGCCTGAATTTTCTGACGCCAAACGACCTATTAATTGATGCCAAACAACACCATCTGATACACCAACCTACAGGAGCTACCATTCCCAATAAGCACTGTTGCCACACTACATCCACCATAACACACTTTTCCCATATGAATTCATACCAACACATCATGCAAGACTTCCCACACCTACTCTCTATAGAACCTTCACACCACACCCATGACCCAGAAATATGTCACACTATCACCACTATGGGACCACATGTTTTCACCAAACCCCGCAGGATGCTACCAGAATGTCTAGAAGCCGCTAAGTGAGAGTTCCACATTATGATCCAGCAGGGTGTGGCCAGACCCTCTGACAGTGCATGGGCATCACCTCTTCACATGGTTCCGAAGCAGCTGGAAGGGGTGTGGAGGGCATGCGGCGATTATAGAGCTCTCAACGCAGCCACTATCCCGAACAGATATTCGATCCCGCACTTCTTGGATTTTCACTAAAAACTCTAAGGTTGTGCAGTGTTCTCTAAGATAGACCTGGTCCATACCTTCCACCAGATTCCTGTCACTGAGGAAGACATCAAGAAGACCGCCATCATTAATCCCTTTGGATTATTTGAGTTCCCGGTCATGAATTTCGGGCTACGGAACGCTGCTCAGACGTTCCAGAGCACCTACAACACAACCGGCGATCTCTAGCATCCAGCACATCCTGCCCTTGGACTTCTTGGCACTCGCATTGGCCCAACGGAATGACGCACACCTACAACAACTTATCAAAGGCGAAACTGGACTGCGCCTGGAGTTCCTGATGTCCCCAAATGCTAACACGCAACTCTGGTGCGACACCTCCAGCAGGATGCCATGCTCCTACATCCCCGAGCTGTTCAGGGAAATAGTATACCACCACTACCACTCTCTCAACCACCCAGGGGTCGCAGGAACACTCCACCTCATCAGCCATCGGTCTGTCTTGCCAGGTATGAGATGCCAAATTAGAGACTGGGTTACATCATGCCTAACCTGCAAGCGGGCTAAGGTGGAATGCCATACACATCCTCCACTCCACGAATTTACCCTTCCGTCCAGCAGGTTCCACACTGTCCACATAGATGTTGTGGGTCCACTACCTTCATCTTTTGGGTACCGTTACCTGCTGACATTCGATGACAGGACAACTCGATGGTGTATTGCTATTCTGTTGCCGGACATTACTGCAGAAGGTACTGCCCGACACTTCCTTAGCAACTGGGTGGCAAACTTTGGGCCCCATGCAGTGATTGTCACTGATCAGGATACACAATTCGAATCCAAGGCATGGAGTGACATGTTAACGGTTCTGGGTACAAGACGCCAGCGCACCACCGCCTACCACCCCTACAGCAACGATATGGTTGAAAGGTTCCACCGCCGCCTCAAGGATAATTTCCGAGCCCTTCAGCCTGACCAATGGACTGATGCACTTCCATTTATCCTCCTCACTATCCGGATTACGATGAAGGAGAACCTTAACCACTCACCAGCAGAGCTGGTGTATGACGAGGACCTCCGTCTTCCTGGCCATATAACTTCTCCGGACGTCGACACGGCCAGCATTTCCTTTCTTCCAGCACTCAAGTGCGCCATCACACATGCCACACCAATGCCTACACTCCAGTACTCAAGATCTACCTACACGCCCCCCAGTCTCCACACTGCACCATCACTGCTACTTCGGACGGATTCGCACTGCACACCGCTGCAGCAACTGTATTCCGGCCTGTACCATGTACTCGCCAGGATGGACGCTACAGTCACCTTGCATATCCATGACAAGCCATACGTCACGTCCTGGGAGAGGGTGAAGCCGGCCCCCACAACATCCAAACATCCTCACACTACACCCTTAAACACCCATCCATCACCTTACATACCGACACACATCACATCACACACACCGCGACTACCAAATACTCACCCTACACCATGCACACCTCACCGCCCACCACTACTACCAACATCGCACATTCCACCGCTCACCCACATACACCCTAGACATACGCCACCATCTCACCACACCCAACAACACCATATCATTATTCCCCTTACTTACACCACCACCATCCTTCGACCACCACCGCATTCCTCTCACATTCACCCCATCGCACCACTAGTTGCCTTACGTCACCACGCATACACACACACACCACCACACCCCTCCACTGCCTTGTCCCATCCTAAACTACCTTACCCAATTCCTTTCCCCCAACTAACCTTTACCTTTCCCCCCCTACCAACCTTATGCCTATCCCCGACATGCCAATCCCATCACACCTCCCTGCTCCTCTCATTCTTTCATCACCCCAACCTTGCCCCATCCACACACTCCTCTACCCGTTCCATCTACCCTACCTACCCCACCCAACCATGACCTGCCCGACCCTTCTGTCCACATGCAGGCCGATCCCACACCTTCTCCTGTCACCCCTTCTCCCGACCCTTCACCTTTACCCGACCACATTCCCAACCCTTAACCCCCCTCACAGACCGATCCTGTGCCTACACCTGTCACTCCTCCCATCCCTTCACCGTTACCTGACCATTCTCCTTCCCCTAACCACAACCCCATTCCTACCCCGCTATCTAACCACCCCCTCCCTGAACCACTACCTCTCTCTGACCAGCTTTCTTCTGAACATGCCTCGATTTAAATAATCCCTGCCAGTATCCTTCAGGTTGAGCCACCTATCATCCATGTAATACCAGCCAAGCCTCCTCGTCCCGTTAGCCCTCGCTGCAGCCTCACATCACCGCCACACCCTGATACGCCACCTTCTTCATGCAGCGTGCTACGGGACGATGAGCCGGCTTTGGTTCTTGAGGGATTCACCTCTCAGTCGGGGCGCACTATCCACACAACCCACACAATCCATGTACACTTATGTACAACACTTATTTTACCTTGTATTTTGTGTTGTATATGTATTTCTTTTATGTCATGTCAAGTGCGTATTATATCCATGTATGTATTCCCCCCGCACTTATATTGCCATGCCTATTTACCATTTGAATGTGTCCTTTTTACCATTTGCATTCTATGTATGTATCTATGTGCTATATTTGTACTATGTTATATATGTCTTTATATTTTTTGTGTATTGTATGTTATGTATCATACCCCCACCTCTCCTCTTGTTTATTGGGGGAGGGGGGGGGGGGTACTGTAGTGACCCAAGCACTAGGTTTCCATATTTCCTATGGTCTCCATCCTCTATGAACAGCTAAGGATCCCTGTGCTCACCTTTCATGAAGCGAGTCTGCAGCTGCTGGCTAGCGACTGGGCCTTGCACAGAGACTTACTGATGCCATTGTTGGGCCGGTGGGCAACTCACTTACCCTTGGACCAGCACATAGTCCAGACGCACCTCCCTCCTACTCTGCCAATACCTTGCCACACCATGCTGTGCCCAGCCACCGACCCACACACTACAAGTCTTCTTCAAGCATCACACAAGCATTCTCCAAGCAACATGGCAAGCATTGTACAAGCAACATTCAGGCAACACTGGCAAGTGAGGCAGCAGAAGTCACCATCACCTGTGCTTGGGTTCACTCCACATTCTACCCTGTTATACTCTGTGAATAAAACCGTGCCTAATATTGTAGTCTACTATACACCCTTGGGTAGTAACGACCTCCTGATGTTACAGTATTATGTCCTACAGTATAGTAGTAGTTATACACACAATAACTTCTTATTGGTTCACTTTGTGTGTTTGTTTCTCAGTGTGTTTCTTTATATATTTGTTTGTTAGCAGAATTAGACTAAAGGTTAATTACATTTCACTATATAAAATTACCTAAAATATCTGGTAGTTTTGCATTAAGACCATGTACAGTTTTGGTCTTCTTATAAAATGATTAGTAAACTCGTTATTGGTCTACTTGCAACAATTACAATTAATTTAACTTGTTCTCCTTTATGTTAACTTTTATAAACTATTTTTGGATTTCTCTTCATTTGGCTACGAGTTGTTTCTAGGTTTTGCAAATGGACCAACGAGATTACTGAATAAAACCTCGGTCTTTATGTAAAATGCCCTGATATTTTAGGTCATTTAACATATTGACCACAGGTTTCATATCTTTGTATAATGAAGAGCATTTTACTGAAGGGACAATTTTGCAAAATGACGGTAACACTTATATTGTTTTGCAGGAACTGAGTGTGAGAGAATGTCAAGGTTAGACAGTGAAGAGAAGGAAGAGTTGAGCAACCTGAGGGAAGAAGTGGCCACACTACGTCAAACTCAAGCCACACTCAGGGACAACATGAGAGAAGAGTTTAACAACAGTGTTGATATGTTAGAAACCAAAGTTAGGCATTTACATACAAATTTATTAAAAAATGTTTCTGAGAACCAGGATTTAATAGAAGACTTGAGACAAAGCCTTCGTAGCTTAGAAACAAAATATGTCCAGTTAGAAGGAATTGTCAGTCTCATCAGTAATAATAATGTTAGTGAGAATTGTAGCAGGCAGTGTGACGACGATCCAGAGGCCCAGGGGAACCAACCTACACTGAGAGAGAACTACGAGATTCTGAGAGCAGAATTGGATGAAGGTAGTATTTTGATATTTTATGTATTGATTTCTGTGTTTCATAATTGTGTTTTAAAGTAGTGCGCCCATCTTTTCATTTGATATAATATACAGGAACGTTCTCTCTCTCTCTCTCTCTCTCTCTCTCTCTCTCTCTCTCTCTCTCTCTCTCTCTCTCTCTCTCTCTCTCTCTCTCTCAAGTGATTACAGACAGATCTCAAATCAATTTCTTATTTCTATCAGATCCATACATTCCTATCAATCTTATTACATGTTCTTGTGTAATAATAACAGAATGAGGGGGTATATTTAATTATCATAGCATAGATGCAATGATTCCCTTCTAAGTAATAATTATGACCATAGAGACACGATTGGCATACATTCCATTATTTGTAAGACACCTATACACTACACTTATAGTTAGTTTGTTTGGGTCTGATATGATCTTGAGTGGTAAAAGTGGTAAATGTACAGTACTATTTGTATGGTAAAGTGTCAATATATGGTAGATGTGGTATATTTACAATTAAAGACCATGAAAAGACTACCCCCTCTGCAGACCCTGAGACGAGGCCTTGGGTCTTTCTGGATAATTTGGGTCAGCCAAACTATCACGAGCAACACATGCACTAACATACTCTGATAAACCCTTCACGGCTTTGGAACAAACACCATGAACCCTCAAGGCTATGGCTTCGTAACCAGTGCGTCACGTTACATTTATCACATTTTTATCAAGATAGATCAAATCCTTGGCTTCATAGACGTCAATATTACATACCAATACACTCAAATGATTAAGTAAATCCGTATAAATAGGTAGCCAGTACTTGATATGATAGATGGTGCTATTATTTCTGGGTATTCCACGGTTATTCTTGTTTTAAAATACTCAAACGCATTTCCTTATGTTTGATAATGAATAGCTAAATAGTAAGAGTTCTTTAACACTCAAAATTTAATTTAAAATCAGCTAAACTTTTGATATAAGAAAGAAACGGAATGCCTTGTGCTAAGTTGCCATTGCCATGGCCCGCATACTATCGGCCGGGGCAAAGATGATACCCATCTCGGATGACAAGGCACAGCTGCTCAGTCGGCGGAGTACCAACCCTGCCGCGCTTACCGATGTTAAAATTAACGTAGGGGTGGTAACAAAACTTTTTCTGCAGACTGTACAGTACTGTTTGTATGGTAAAGTGTCATTACAAAGTTGTATTTGTGAGACTTAGAATAGAAGCTATATGATTGTTCTCTTTAAATATATATCAATGAAATAATGACAATGAAAGCATTCTTTATGTTTAATATTCATAATGTATAGCCAGTGACTTCACAGTGAGTGAAATATGTATTGTGTAGGTGCCACATCTACAACTCAACAAAATCAAATGAAAACAGACTGATTATAGTTGTGTAAATGTTTCTTGGATTTTGTCTTGGATTATATTATAAATATTAAAACTGCCGAGGAATTAAATAAGGAAGCCGATACATATCCTTCTAGTAAGATGAAGTTTAGTTATCACAGTTTTATCAAGGAATTAAATGAAGGAACAGGTACATATCCACAAGTAAAATAAAGTCTAGTTATCACAGTTTTATTATTTCCAGACCAGTTCCTTCACCACGAGGGTGAAACATTCTTCGTGAACCGAAAGGCTATGATGACTTGGTTTGAAGGTCGTAAATGGTTCCAGGCAAGAGGGGGTGAGTTGGCACATCCTTCAGGGAATTTGGGAACCTTCTTAATTGAACGTGAGTACCATCTGTTTATTTTTTTTATTATTTAACCAATGGCAAATTCCACTGATTGCCTTATATGTAATATGATCTTTGTAAGGACACAACCACCACACGACCATCCCAGCACATTCTACCCTTCACAATAATACTCTTGCCATAAGGTTTTTCTCCAAGTTTCTTTCCAACCTTTACTAGCATTAATCAATGGATGCTGCTGTCTGGCTGTAATATGTGAGGGATTTAGGGCACAGTAGTCTATATACACATCCTTGCCCTCACATATACATTCTCTATCTCAATATATATATATATATATATATATATATATATATATATATATATATATATATATATATATATATATATATATATATATATATATATATATATATATATATATATATATATATATATTGAGATAGAGAATGTATATGTGAGGGCAAGGATGTGTATATAGACTACTGTGCCCTAAATCCCTCACATATTATAGCCAGACAGCAGCATCCATTGATTAATGCTAGTAAAGGTTGGAAAGAAACTTTATATTTATATCTATATTTTTATCTCTTTATCTCTCTCAATTTTTCTATTTCTTTGTCTCTATCTCGATGTTTATCTATCTCCCTATCTCCATATTTTTATCTATCTATCTTCCTCTATATGTATCTATTTCTACAGTATATATCTCTATATGTATATAACTTCATCTCTCTATCTCTATCTATCTATTTTAATAATTTGTATTTATATATCTATCTATTTCTATTTATATGCATCTATCTATGATTCTATATCTTTCTATCAGTTTAGCTATCTCTCTATTTATCTATCTTTCTATATCTATTTATCTATCTTTCTATATCTATTTATCTATCTATCTATACAGTATTTATCTATCTTTCTATATTTATTTATCTATCTATCTATATTTATCTATATATCTTGCTATTAATCTATCCATCTTTTTATCTATCTATATGTCTATCAGAATCTATATTTCTATTTATCTATCTATCTCAATCAATCTATCTATCTATATTTATCTGAATCTCTCGGTATTTATCAATCTATTTATATTTTTCTGTATCTATCTATCTATCTATATCATCCTTTGGTCTTAACTTTAGCATTACATTTTTATCTTTTTTATACAGATACATCAATGGAAAGCAGTTATTTGCCTTTTTGGATTGGGGCAACTTATTCGTCTGAGAGTGAACAGTGGCAGAGGGTTACAGGTTTGTCAATACAAGGAGATTTGCCTTGGTCGCCTGAGCGGCCCAGGACCCCTCTCACTCGTCTTAAATGCCTGGGTGTCAGTTTCTCTGGTAGTAGATCATATTTCACTAACAATTCTTGCAATGTTCATTATAATGTTATCTGTCAGTTTTAATATTATGTGTCAATTCAAATATAATATGTATGACAATTCTATAAGGTAGTATGTCATTTTAAGATAATATGTACAGTCGTGGACAATAATAATCATCCACACATGGAATGACTCATGTAAAAGTTTGACATCTTCCCTCAGTTTGTTAAGTGAGAAACTTTCTAATAAGTAGGTTAAATGTCATCTTTTAATTTACTACAAGCAGCTATTCACTATTCAATACAATAACAACATATGAAAACATTAGACAGCAATTTATAAGAGTTATTCCTATGTGTATTGAAACGACTGTACAGTATTTAGTAATAGCTATAGTGTATTGTAGCTAGAATGACAACACAATTGACCCCTATCATGTGACCTGTTCATTTTAGAGTAATAATATCATTACCATTGTTTTCCTTTTGGGTTTTTACATAATATCAATAATTCTTATTGTGACTGAACAAGGAATAGTATTTTTACTTATTACTTAGTATTTTACTTATTAAATAATAACAAAATATATTACCTTTATCAGAATGCAATAATCTTTTATGTAATAATATATTCTGTAGTGTAGACCTATAATTTGACACCATAATATTCCTTTAAACAAATAAATGTGTTAAAAATCTTAGGCTATATCCTTTTTACATTCAATTATTATAATGTGCATATGCTTTTATTATGATATATTAAGTGTGCAAAGTTTTATTGAAATCCTCCATAAAGTTTTCTTGTGGTTAGTCATAATATTGAAAAAACACCTATGAAAATCAGACCGACAGTACAGTATTAAAAAACTTTACTTTAGTAACCTTTGTAATATTTACGTTTTCTATGTTTCTGAAGGTAGAAGAAAATTAGTTTTTGGCATTTGTGGCTATTATATTGATATTTTTAGCAACAGGATGGTTAAATAAATGTACGGAACAAGTAAAGGCATATATATATATATATATATATATATATATATATATATATATATATATATATATATATATATATATATATATATATATATATATATATATGCCTAAAATATATATATATATATATATTAATGTATATATTAATACATATTAATACACCCCCCTCACCCCAGGCACCCACTGATTACCTCTTTCTTCCTACCTAATAATACGTCTCATTATTCATGTCCTTCGCCAATGTTTTTTTACACTAAGGTACTGAATGTAACTGTTACTAAGTAGGCTAATGTTTAAGAGTCAGTCTTAAGGGTGAGCAAGTTCCATTTAAAATAATTATAGTCTTACTGAATTGAATGTGATTTACTTATCATTCACCAAACATAATAAGGGTACAATCTGTTGTAGCCTACTACTTTACTTACCCTCCCTCCATCTTTGTTTTTCCCTCCCTCTATTTTAAACCTTACCTAATCAGTCACATGTTGTACACTTCTTTGATGTTTGCTCCAGTGAATACGTCCCATGGTGAGTAAATTAATCACAAGATTCGCCACTCCCTGCAACACATAAGATACTCTGATACAGCTTTCTATTTTCTCTTCTGTCCTAGCCGAAATCCTAAGCAGATAATGGCGGTGGGGGTTCAGTCTCTCTCTCTCTCTCCATAATTTTTCCCTTTATTCTTTCCCACCACCCTACCCTGTTTTACCTCTTCTTTCTACTGCATTCCAAACCATACCTACAACCTTTCCCTGTATGTCTACTGTCCCACCTTGTCCCTTGTCCTTCCCATCACCCTGTCCTCCCAACTGTCCACTATTCATTACACTGTCCCACCATGCCATGTCCTTCCCGCCACACTATACCTTGCTCTAACTTACTGACCTGTCTCTTTTCTGTGCTGGCCTGCCTATACCTTTCACTCTTTTAGCCTTCATTCCCTTCCCTCCCTACTATCCCACTATCATCTTTCCTTTCTCAGTTCTTCCTTTTACCTATTTCTCCCCACCATTCATCTCATGTTATCCCCACTTCCTTTCTTATAGTTATTATCCCAATCACCTATCCTCACATACTCCTTCCTACCAAGCTATCCACCTACCTATTCCACCCCAACCCCTATGAGGTATTGCCGCTCATGATAGTTTTAACATTTATTTTTATTAAGGAACGAGTATATATATATCACTTCCATTTCTTCATAAAGTATTATAAACACAATTGTTGCATTACATACCCAACTCAGAACTATGACGAATGTCAAATAAAAGTAGTAACATATTCGTAGCACCACTGTGAAATGTGTATGCCACATTTCTATATTATTACTTAAAGACGTTGCATTATAATGTTTATTTGTCATTGACATACTTAAGTATACTTAAGTATATATTATAAAGTTGTTTTGTTACATGTCCGGGTATTTTACATTATATCACACAAACTACGAATCGCTACTTTAAGAAACGTGGCGCCGCTGTAAACGGTGACAGGTCCCGCACGACCCCACCCAAACCACATTTTAAGAGTGGTCAGACTATAGCCCCTCTCTATTTCTGCTCATCATTTTCCATGCATATTTTCTCTAACTACCATACCATATTCATGTATACCATTCTCTCACACTTGTTCTCCCATTCCACCTTTACCCCTAACCTCCCTTCTTACCAACCCATCCTCCTCCTACCCCCACTATCCTCCTTTGTAATCAGAATCGAATACAGATTCGAATACTTGTTAGACGTTTACTTTTAGGGTCTCTCTAACCTGTTGTCTGTCAGCCAGTGTCCTTCCTCCTGGCTAGAGTTCAGGGGGCGGATGCACGAAAGACCTTAGCGGCCGTTAAGTTACCTTAGCCGCCATTTTGCTCTTAACTCACTAAGGTGGTATGCACGAAACACCTTAGCGGCAATTGTGGCGGCCATCTTTAACCTTACGGTTAAGGGTGGTCGAGAGCACCCTTTAGACGACCGTAGGGTTAAGTAGTGGAGCGTTGTGCTGCTGACCTGCCCAAATTATCGTACAGTAATTCCGAAATTATGGTACTTTCCTCAAAATTATGGTACGCTGTGCACATCAATTATGGTATTATTGTACTGCTGTGCTAATCTTTACTAATAAGCAAATTTTTAATAACCAAGTTATATTATAGGCCTACTATAAAAGAGGAAAATCACATTGGTTAAAAATGCGTTTATTTGTTATTATTTTTAAATTATATCCTTGAATAGATGCTCTTTTCTTACCATAATTATTTATTTTGTATGTTCCGACATTGTATTGGTCTACTACAACTACCACCATTGTCCTACCAAAACAACAAACATTACACAGGGAATGGTAAGTTTGGAAAATCATCTAAACGGGAATCATCACCACCACATTCACTACTACCACAACTACAACCTTCACATAAATAGAGAAGAAAAGTAGACAGCAGTAAGAGAGGAATTAAGGTGGTCAGAAATCTCGGCAAACTCTGGCTGTAATAGCTGTTATGAAGTCGGCAAATTCAAAGTTTCTTAATCCTCCAAACTATGCTAGGAAACAAATGACCCTAAAGCCTACATATTAAATCAACGTGTATTCTGGTGTGATGTGGAACGAATGGTAGCCACCAGAAAATGTGTTCTCTTTTTTTCCATTCAGTTATCATAATCATGAGTTCTTCATCAGCTGCAGTATAATTTGCAATCTTGCAAGCTTAGTAGGAGGCTCTTCTGCTATATCAAGTAATTAAATGCCAAAATAAATACTCAAGAAATCTCACACAATGTTCACCTCCCACTTCACGCAAAGAAAATGAGTCATTTGTTTGTTTTCTGTGATAAGCTGTCATCCCAACTGACTTCTGATTGGCTTATGTTGCCTAACGTGTCTATGAAGCTGCCCTCTAATTGGCCCAGAGAATGTCAGCTGGTGGTCCATAGTCGGAAGGTAATGGAACGAAATAAACATGGCCGACTGCTAAGATCACCTAAGGGAACAGTAAGGTTGATGTTAAGGCCAATAGAGCACACAACCATAGCAGTAACCTTACCATCCCCTTAGTGAAACTGCCTAAGGTTACCTTAACAGTCACTCCGCTAAGGTCTTTCGTGCACCGCCCCCTGCTGAATAAAGCCTAGGAAATGTAGGCTTGTGTCTGTTTTCTCCTGCACACTACAATTTATTTAGTAGAAGTATGGAGAGGTTCCTGCGTCCAGAACGTTTTGATGGAACTGACTCAACACCTGGGCACTGGGAACACTGATTAAATTAAGACATTCTCCAACTTCCTCTCCTCCCTTGGTACAGGGGCGCCTGACAAACTGCACCTCCTCACAAACTACGTAGCGCCCTCAGTTTATTCCCACATCAGAGACTGTACTACATACGACGAAGCCATCAAAACCCTGTAGACTGTGAACGAAATATTTGCTCGTCATCAACTCTCAATAAAGTAGCAGCAGCCTGGTGAAAGTGTTGATCAGTTTTTACAATAACTCTCCTTATGGACCATCCTGACTAGACCCTAACTAATCTAATTAATTTTCTAAGTAAGTTACAGTTAAAATGCAGGTACCATCATAGGAGAGTTAGGTTCGTAATTATAAATTATAATTATAATTGCAGGTTACTCCCTGTATCCCATTAATACCCTTCATCCACTGCATAATCAACACGTATTTTTTCTATCCTTATCAATCTACCTAGATTTCAATTATTCCTCCATTTCACTTATTTACTTAACTATAATAATTATTTCTATTGTTCTCACATAACATCTAACTATAATTATCATTTGTACTGTTCATCACATTAACATTTTCAGAAGAAGCCCACCACTGAGATTATCCTCGTCTCCTGGCTACTCCTTACCATCTCATAGTAAAAGCCTACCCTATTACCCGTAAATACTCTAAATAACAATATAATAAATAACAATAATAAATAATAATAAATAATAATAATAATAAATAATAATAAATAACAATATGTATAAATATAGGGGTGTTACAATAGCACATTGATTTGGGTGGTAAATCTGGAGCAAATAATTCCTCCAAACTATTCCAGGCAATAGGATTCCATTATTTCCTTTATCTGGGTCTGTTTCCTGGCATACTTTGGAGGAATCAAGGCACTCCAATCTATCAAAAATATAGTATATAATGTAGTTGTCGGTGGTGAATCTGGAGCAAACTATTCCTCCAAATTATTCCAAGCAACAGAACACCAATACATTATTTAATCGGTTCTATATCCTGATATACTTTTGGAGGAATCAAAAGGTTCTATCATGTACTATAGCAAATAATATCCCTTTAATATTCAATAGAAAATGGTTTTGTAAGGACCATAACTGTTAAAAAGGTTATTTATTGGTTTATTTACCTTGCTGTGTTCAATATAGTAATTATGTGGGTGTAGTAGTGCTGGCCAATCTGGAGTAAATGATTCATCCAAACTATTCCAAGCAACAGGACACCATTAGCCTATTATTATTATTATTATTATTATTATTATTATTATTATTATTATTATTATTATTATTATTATTATTATTATTATTATTATTATTATTATTATTATTTATTTATTTATTTATTTTTTATTTAACATTTTTTTTTTACCCTGTTTTCTAACATATGAAGGAGCAATCAGTAGCTCTCCAATATACAGTCAGCAATAAAAATTATTGGAACCTCCCTTACATTGAAATTAACTATAACTTATCCATAGAGGAGTTTCATTATTTTTTTTACCGAGTGTATCTATCCTTCTTAAGATTGTAATTCTTTTTTGGTACACTGGAGTGCCTTGATTTCTCCAAAGTATGCTAGGAAACAGGACCAGAAGAGCAAAAATAAATATGTTCTGTTGCTTGGAATAGTTTGGAGGATTCAGTTGCTCCAGATTTACCAAAACAAAACTTCCCCTCTAAGGACCCTATGATCGTTTATGAGACCTGGTGGCTTCCGTTTCCTGCTGACTATGTGTCGATTCCACAGTGGTATTTGTTTGTTAGCTTCCAAACCAACCACAATTGTAAGGCTTCATTATTTTAGGGTTAATTCCACAGTGGTATTGGCTTGTTAGCTACTGCCCTTTCACAACAGCCATTTCCTGTCAGTAACATATCCTCTTGGGCAAACACTCCTTAGACCTCGTCAGTTAATTACCAGATTTACCTGACTACGCTTGGGACAGCCTTCCTCCTTCGCCACCAATTAAAGGATTATAAATATCTCTCTATGACACACACACACACACACACACACACACGCACTAATAAATACGGCAAAGGACATACAGATAGTTAGTTCGCTTCCTGACACATTCAATAGCACACACAATTCTCATTACTCGTGTCCATACCATACCAGCACTAGCAGACGTGAATACTAGTGAAGCAACCTGTGCATACCACTTGTACTATATTATATTCTGTGAAGTATTCCAACGCATCAGCACTGCACCAAATAAAATACTGTCAACTCCGTACTGTGTATATACAACCTTACATAGTGTGAGAAGAAAAGAATATAATTACCCTACAGCTTCATTATTTTCCAAAAGCTGAGTATCCACATTCCCAAAATCACTGCATAGATTACGCACCAAATTCATTAAATAATTCAGCCATAAGTCATTAACACGGCTAACATTCTTTTGTTTGCGTGCTTACAAACCAATACCAACCACTGTGGAATCGACCCAATGTCTCGAAACAAGCTCCTTTCGCGTAGGTTGTGTTTCGTGGCAATATTCGAAGGACTCATTTACATCCACTTTTCTGACTACATCACAGGGGATAGTACACTTTTGATATACTGGACTAACTTGATTACTCCAAAGTATGTCAGCAAACGGTGCCAGGCAGATTAAGAGCAATAATGGTGTCCTGTTGCTTGGATTAGTTTGGAGGAATCAGTTACTTCAGATTTACCAACACTGTTGTTGGTGGTGAATTATAAGGGCTGTAATTCCTCCAAACTATGCCACCAAACAACAGATCCCCTATTAGTACAGTCGGCCTCAAGAATTTGTATACACCACTGTGACATCAAGGGTTCGTAACAACTAGAATATTTAGTACATCAGTTTTCTAACACCAAACTTTTGTAGTAATGTTATCTGGCTCATACTTGAATCAGTCAGTAGAACAATGCCTACAGTATGTGTAGAATAATTAGGGTAAGGGTAGGGGTAGGGATTAGGGTACGAAGGGAAGACAGTTTTTTATGGGTGATGGAGTCGAGTGTGGTGTTGGTGGTAGAATGGGGTGTGAGGATGGATGATCTATTGGGGATGGTAATTGGTGTTGTGGAGAATGAGTGTGCACTATGGAGAGTCTGGTTGGGTGTAGAATGGTTTGGGAGTGGAGGAGTGGCTGATGCGGAGTTGAGGGAAGTCATGTCTTGCTGTCGGTTTTGTGTAGGGGAGGAAATGTCTCTGTTGCGTCTACCTAAACGTCGGTTGATTGATTGATTGATTTATTAATGCCATTAGGCATCTGGCGGCGCAACAACAATGGTCATATACCGCCCAACATAAAAAGGTCATCTACATCATTAATAAAATATGTACAAAGATTAAATAATTTTCACTACCTCGAAAGGGAGAAGCAGCATGCATAAAACCCACGTCTTCTAAAAAATCATATAATAATGAAATACCTACTTAAGTTAGATATAAAAGAATTGAAATATTAACGAAAGAAACATTAAACTTTAACTACCTAAAGATTAATAGCCATAAATACAATAAAATTCACAATTTGTGGAGAAGGCCAGCCTCCTCCACATAGGAGAGGGTGTTCCCTCCCACACTACAAGCCTCCTCCCCGAGCACCTGGGAGAGACTGTAAGAACCGTCACCCTTCCGGTACTCGGAGAGGTGCCTACGACGAAGGTCCCCAAGGCTGGGACACTCGACAATAAGATGCCGTACTGTCAAAGGGACCAGACAATCATCACAGTAGGGAGGGTGAGCCCTCTCCATTAAAAAGCCATGATTCAATAATGTGTGGCCAATGCGGAGACGCACAAGAGCCGTCTCCCACCGGCGGGACAGGCCACTGTAGCTCCACAAACCAAGGCGCTGGCGGATTTTGCGGAGCTTGTTAGCCCCGACGGCGTCCCATCTGTCCTGCCAGCAGGAACGAACGGTAGCATCTATGTAGGGTCGAAGGTCCACTGCAGGAACAGGATGACGCCTAGAAGGAGGCCGGGAATTGGAGACCACAGCCTTAGCCAGGGCGTCAGCCCGCTCATTCCCATCAACACCCACATAGGCCGGGACCCAACAAAAAGTGACTTTGCGGCCACGACGACCCAGGAGGACAAGCCACTCAAGAAAGGCCAACACCAGGGGATGGGAAGAGTTAAAATTGCACATGGCCTGCAAGGCACTACAGGAATCGCTAATAATAGTAAACGAAGGCTGAGGGAGAGTAAAAATCACTTGGAGGGCATATAAAATGGCCGAGAGCTCAGCAGTAAAAATGGATATGACAGAAGGGAGCCTGCCTCCACGGCAAAAGTCAGGAAAGACAACTCCAAAGCCAACTCTAGCATCAGACTTTGACCCATCAGTGTACACAGGGAGGGACTCCCTGTGAGTGAAGGCATGTTCTTAAAAGAGGGAACGAGCCACTGGAGGAGGAAGAGATTCCTTCTTGTCTGTAAAGCAGGTGCAGGGGAAAACTTCTGGAAAAAGCCATGGAGCCACACTGGGAACCCTCACAGGACAAATCTGGAAGTCATCTATGCCCATCTCCTCCATAGCCTTCCTGACCCGGAAGCCAAAGGGCCATGGTGCACGAGAATGTAAAAGGTAGAACTGAGACATGATGTCAGATGACACCGCCAAGCAAGGTAGGGAGTCGGGAAGTCGATGTAATCGATGCCAACAACGAACCATCAAGGACTGGCGACGGAGATCAAGAGGTGGCTCATTAGCATCCACCAGGAGACTGGGGATTGGAGACGACCTGAAGGCTCCGGTCGCCAGACATACTCCAGCATGATGAACAGAAGAGTACACCTCACACCCATAGTCGAGTTTTGACCTAATAAGAACATGGTATAGGCGGAGGAGGGTGGCCCGATCAGCCACCCAGGATGTATGGCTCAGGACTCTCAACAGGTTAAGAGCCTTGAGGCAAGAGACCTTAAGTGTGCGTAAGTGGGGAACCCAAGTCAAACGTTTGTCAAAAAGGAGACCCAAAAAGCGAGTCTCCTCGACACATCGTATCCGATGACCATACATGAATAAGTCCGGATCGGGATGGACGCCTCGGATGTGGCAGAAGTGCATAGCAACATTCTTGGAAGGAGATAATCGAAACCTATGAGAACCAGTCCAACGTAACACCCTGTCAAGGGCAAGCTGCATGCGCCGGGTGAGCAAAGGGAAATGTCAATGGAGGTAAAAGTCCCAGTATGGCTATTAAAATGTGTCACATCTCCCGTATTTAAAACCCCTAATCCCTCATCCTCAATAAAAGAAGCCAGTAAAACACCCCTGGGGTTGACCGAACTGTCACCCCACAGAGGATGACGACCATTAAAATAACCCAATAAAATAAAGGGAGATGGAAGTTCCCATACAAGATGGCTGAGATCACCCCTCGCATATCCCAGATCGCATTAACATTAACCCCACCTCTTTTGAGGTGAAGCCTTTTGTTGAGCATCCCCTACAGTGTTTCTGTTGTTATGAGTTTGGTAGTGGGAGGAGGAACTGCAACAACTGTTCCCGGTATGGTAATTGTTCTGCTCTTGACTCACATCTTACTTCTGAGTGTCGGTCAGAGAGTTACTGCTTTTACTGCAGAGATGCTCACCCCTTGCGTTCTCGCCAATGTAAGATGTGCCTCCTTGAGCAGGATATCCTCCACTTGGCTAATACCCAATTCATTAGCGTTGGTAGTGCCAGATGGCAACTCAACTTCAGGCGACAGAAGGATGGTGGTGTGAAGACATACGCCTTCTCCCTAAATTGGTTGCAGCACCCTCTCAACCCTCTCAAGAGGCAGCTGCTTTTTACTCTAGTGAGAACGTTTCTAAGGTTACTCTACATAATAGTTTCTCTGTCTTGGAAACTTTATCAAACACTCATTCTGGTGACCCTTCAACTGATGACAATTCTCAGACTTTAGCTAAAGGTGTCCATGTGGTAGAGGTTCACGCTGCCACACGCTCTCCAAAAAGGAAACTTAAGTCACCTAAACTGCCACAGAGATGCCTTCGTGGTTCCTCTAAGGCACTTGACTCCATAGATGTTCCACCTTGTGAGGCAACCATCTCTGTGGACTCATCCATAGTTTACTCTCAATTTCACCAGAAGCGTTCTCGTGGCTCTGATGAATCTCTTGATTCAATAGAAGTTCCTCCTAGCAAGTTTCCTTTGGGTTCATCAGAGGGGAGTGAAGTTAATGTGGATGCCACGGATGTTGTGACTTCAAAAGATTCAGTTTCTCTTCCGCTTGAGCAGCGGAGTGATTCTGCCACCTGTATTATGGATGTTGATGTCTCTGCCTGTGTCAGTGATACCACTGTTGTACAGGACAATATCAATGTAATTGTTTCAAAGAATATCCCATCTCATATACCTTCATCTTCTTCTAACATATCAGATGCTTCAGGGACTCGTCTACGGGTCCCAATTACTGCCCCACGTACTACTCCTCGGGTTCGCTCTTCTTCTAGTGGCCCAGGATTAGACAAATCAGTACTAAAGTAACACAGTTCAAGGTCTTTCAGTGAAATTCCCGTGGCTTGCATATTTTTTGGGAGGAACTGCGTGTTCTTTTCTCTAGCTTCTCTCCTGCATGTGTTTCTCTCCAAGAGACAATGTTTGGGGACTACATTCCTGCCAGTCCTCCAGCATACTCAGCATTTTATTCCAATTCATTTAAAGGGCAGGGTCATCATGGTGGCTCTGCCATCCTAGTTCGCCGAGATATTCCATGCACGGGCCTGGAGCTTGACACTCCACTCCAGGCTGTTGCAGTTGAGATTTTTATGGACCGCCTGTACACTGTGTGCAGTCTATACCTTCCTCACAGTGTTACAGTAGAGAGGGGTGATCTCAACCGTCTTGTATGGGACCTTCAATCTCCCTTTATTTTATTAGGTCATTTTAATGATTGTCATCCTCTGTGAGGTGACAGTTCGGTCAACCCCAGGGGTATTTTACTGGCTTCTTTTATTGAGGATGAAAGATTAGGGGTTTTAGATACGGGAGATGTGACACATTTTAATAGCCCTACTGGGACTTTTACCGCCATTGACATTTCCCTTTGTTCACCCAGTGCTCTATTGGATGTGCCTGACTTGTATGGCAGTGACCATTTCCCTATACTTTTAGAAGGTAACAGGTATGAACCACAGTCTCGTCTTCCTAGGTGGAAATTAGAGAAGGCTGACTGGCAGTTTTTTAGAGAGCTAACTTCTTCAGTCTCTTCTGAAGCCAATTTTGGTAGCTCTGACAAGGCTGTAACATATTTCACTGATATGCTCCACTCTGCTGCTCTCAACTCTATCCCGAAAACTTCTGGCTACTTTCCCAAACGTCCTGTCCCTTGGTGGTCACCAGTCTGAACCACTGCTATGCGGGAGAAGAGCGCTGTTTTCTCTCGCCTTCATCGCATTCTTGGGGACCCAACTCTTTTAAAAGACTTCCGACGGGCAAGGGCTCAGGCTAGCCAAGTTTTAAAAGAGGCCCGATGTGCATCTTGGAAGGCCTATGTGTCTTCAATTAATACTAAAACTGCACTCACCCAAGTGTTCAGGAAAGTCCGTAAGATGGCGGGGAAGTTTTCTCCTAGTTCTACACCTGTACTTAAGGTCAATGGAATTAAGATCATGGATGGTTTGACAGTGGCCAATACCATGGCAGAGGCTTTTGCAAGAGTCTCCAGCTGTGACTCTCGACCTCTGGCTGTCAGGCATGAGTTAAGAGCCAAGGAGCGCACTGTACTGGATTTCTCAGGGAACGTGAATGAAAGTTATGACCATATATTCACCCTGAGAGACTTGCATTCAGCTCTCTCTCTCTGCGGAGACACTTCTCCTGGGCCAGACAACATCCCATATGTAATGTTGCGACACTTGGGTGAGGAGGCGATCTCATTTCTTTTAGCTTTCTATAACAGAATATGGCTGAAGGATGTCTTCCCTTCTGGGTGGAGGGTTGCTACCATCCTTCCTTTCTCCAAGCCGGGTAAGGACTCTAGTCTTGCCCTCAATTAAAGATCAATTGCCTTGACCTCCTGTCTCTGTAAACTATTTGAAAAGATGGTGAATGTCAGACTGGTATACTTCTTGGAACGTGTTGATTTTCTGTCTCCGTTCCAGTCTGGCTTTCATAAACACCGTTCCACTATAGATGCTCTGGTCAGGTTGGAAGCTGCTGCATGTGAGGCCTTTGCACGACATCAACACCTGGTCTGTGTATTCTTCGATTTAGAGAAAGTGTATAACACTACATGGCAATATGGCATCCTGCAGCAACTCCATTTTTATGGCCTGCAGGGTCGCCTTCCACTCTTTCTTAAGGAGTTTCTTAGTTGTAGCAATTTTTCTGTGAGGGTTGGTACAACCCACTCAGCATCTGTTGCACAGGAGGAAGGCGTCCCCCAGGGAAGCGTCCTCAGTGTCACATTGTTTGACTTGAGTTCCCCACTTATGTACACTTATGGTCTCTTGCCTCAAGGCTCTTAACCTGTTGAGGGTACTGGGCCATACATTCTGGAGGGCTGATCAGGCCACCTTCCTCCGCCTATACCATGTTCTTATTAGGTCAAAATTCGACTATGGGTGTGAGGTGTACTCATCTGCCACCGATGCCTGTCTCAGAGTCTTAGACCCTGTTCATCATGCTGGAGTACGTCTGGCAACCGGACTCTTCAGGTCGTCCCCAATCCCCAGACTCCTGGTGGACGCTAATGAGCCACCTCTTGATCTCCATCACCAGTCCTTGATGGTTCGTTGTTGGCATCGATTACATCGACTTCCTGACTCCCTTCCCTGCTTGGCAGTGTCATCTAATATCATGTCTCAGTACTACCTTTTACAATCTCGTACACCATGGCCCTTTGGTTTGTCCTCCTGGGTCGTCGTGGCCTCAAAGTAACTTTTTGTTGGATCCTGGCCAATGTGGGTGTCGATGGGAATGAGCGGGCTTACTCCCTGGCTAAGGCTTTGGTCTCCAATTCTTGGCCTCCAGCCAGGCGTCATCCTGTTCCTGCAGTGGACCTTCGACCCTACATAGATGCTAGCGTTCGTTCCTGCTGGCAGGACAGATGGAACGCCGTCAGGGCTTACAAGCTCTGTGACATACGCCAGCGCCTTGGTTTGTGGAGCGCTACAGTGGCCTGTCTCGCCGGTGGGAGACGGCTCTTGTCCATCTCTGCACTGGCCACACATTATTGACTCATGGGTTTTTAATGGAGAGGGCTCACCCTCCCTACTGTGATGATTGTCTGGTCCCTCTGACAGGATGGCATCTTATTGTCGAGTGTCCCAGCCTTGGGGACCTTCATCGTAGGCACCTCTCTGAGTACCGGGTGGATGACGGTTCTTACAGTCTCTCCCAGGTGATCGGGGAGGAGGCTTGTAGTGTGGGAGGGAACACCCTCTCCTATGTAGAGGAGGCTGGCCTTCTCCACAAAATATGAATTTGTGATATTTATGGTTTTTAGATGGTTTGATTTTTTTATGTAATATGTAATTTTATGTAATAATGTGCTTTTTAGTTTGTGTGTCCTTTAATCATGGTGTCTATCCCTTTCGGGTGTTCATGTTTTATTAATTATGTAGATGACAATTTTATGTTGGGCGGTATATGACCTTAGCTGTTGCGCAGCCAGATGCTTAGTTGCATAAAAAATCAATCAATCAATCAACCTTATAAGATTGATATAATAAAATGGAACCATTGGCTTAATGACCTTTGGCTATATGCCACTGGTTGATAGCCAATAAATCCAACAAGCAAGCAAGTCTTAAAATCTTTCTTGATGCGACACTCATGTTGAACAGACGTGTTTTCTGGCAGCAGCTAGTTTTTGCACGTTTGACAAGAGTTGTAGCACTCTAGTGGAATTAAATAAAGATAGTCAGGTGTCATTTTACTCCTTATCCTTAGTTAGGTACAGTAGGTTTCAGTACCTATCCCCCCACTGATCGCTCTGGGGTCAGGATAACCTGAGACGCGGCCACCTCGTAGTGTCTTGAGAGGTTGTTGTGAATGTAGATTTCCTCCCTGGGTAGCGTTTACTTCCCTTGTTTTCCGGCGCGTGAACACTCACTTTCCCCGTAGGGGGAAGTGAATCATGATGGAACCCCCTCCCACCCCTCCCCCCATTGGGGGTAGGGGTCCTGACCCGGCTCAACCCTCGATGAGGATTGAAAACGTAAAGTTTGTGACCTCTTCATAATTAAGAAGGTGATTGACTATTGTTGTGGTGAGGTGGACTAGGTCAAGAAATTGTCGAATGGATCCCTCCTTGTTAAGACGATAAATGCTGGCCAAATCAATGATCTTTGAAAATGACCAAGTTTTATTGTTACGATGTTGTTTGTTCAATTCCTGAGTCCATGAACTCGTGCAGGGGAGTTGTCTCCGGTAAGGAGTTCTTGTACATGGAGGAGACAGACATCGTCAATGAAATGAGAGATCAGGATGTCATTGCTGCGCGTCACATTTCCAGTTTGGAGCATGGCGAGAGAGTTAAGACTGCTTTGGTTATTTCGACTTTTGGTAAAGCTTCACTACCTGAATCTATTCGAGTTGGATATGACATTTGTAACGTAAGACCGTATATTCCGAACCCCTTGAGATGTTTTAAGTGCCAAAAATTTGGACATGGAATGAATTTTTGCCGCTCTGTTGTCTCAGTCTGTGGGAAGTGTTCGAGTCAGGATCATGCTGATAAAGATTGTACTTCTAAGGTTGAGAAGTGCGTGAATTGCATGGGTACCCATCCTTCTTCCTCTCGGACATGTCACGTGTGGGAAGTGTAGAAGGAGATCTGTGCGGTGACGGCTACTTCTCGTGTCTCGTATCTCGAGACAAGGAAGGCCGTTGTGGCGTCACGTGCAACACCGACCCATAACACTTCCTATGCTTCGGTTGCGAAGGCCCGACCCGTGATGAAGACAATCTGTATGCAGACTGAACCTGTTCCTGGACTACCACCACTTTCTGAGATTTTCTCTAAGATTTCCGACCCAACCCCCTCTGCTTCATCTTCTTCTTCTACTGAACATGTTTCATGCAACCCTTAATCTATCTCTTCAACCCCTGATGTATCTTCACTGCTGTACTCTGATGCTATTACTACTTCTCCAAAACAGAATGGCAAGAAGTACCGTAAGAACGAATTCAACATGACCCCCCTCACGAAGCAACCCAACTCTCACGTGATGGCCCAGCCTGCCCCCGTGGGAGGAGCAAACAGATCTCGCTCCTTGGAAGAGAACATGGGGGTGTCCATCGACAACCGCCGATCGAGGCCCGGTGGTGGAGGTACTCCTCCAAAGAATAAGAAGGCTAAGTACTCTTCGGCACTTCATTAAACCCTTTAAGCCTCCATCATGTTTAATATTCTCCAGTGGAATTGTAGAGGTATTAGGAATAAAGTACCACAACTTGCACCCGTGCTAGATCAACACGTGCTTCAGGTAGTTTGTCTACAGGAGACGTTATTGAGAAATCAGCCTGATCCTCAACTTTTTAAACACTATCATTCGTACTGGAAGCATGACGGTCATGGGGTAGCTATTTACGTTCATAAGTCAATACCCCATTCAGCAGTGGGGCTGAATTCTCCTCTGGAAGCCGTCGCATGCAGAGTGAAATTCGGCAAAACGTACCTGACAATTTGTTCTCTGTACTGTCCACCACTTGGTCGCATTTATGATGATGATTTTACTTCACTTTTTGATTAATTGCTCGGTAGAAAGTTAATTCTTGGCGATATTAACGTCCATCACCATCAATGGGATAGCTTGAGGTCGGATGGACGTGGGAATCAGATTGCTCACCTTTTATTACTTTCCAACTTATGTTTACTGAATGATGGTCGTGTGACTCGTGTAGATGATCATACCGGCTAAACCACATGCATTGACTTATCTTTATCTTCCCCCGGAATACTAACAGACATCACTTGGGCAACATTTGACGACTCCGTGGGAAGCGATCACTTACCCATCTGTCTTACTTATTCATGCGGCAAGTTTCGGCCACCACCACCACTACCAAAATTTAAATATAAGAAAGTAGATTGGAGATACTTCTCAGGGATCGCCAATTTAGATATCTCGGGAGAAAATATAGATGAAAAAGTCGAACACATACAGACATCCATTTTACACGCAGCCGAGGCTGCTATGCCTAAAACTCCTACAACACACGATAGGCGAAGAGTTCCTTGGTGGACACCAGAATGCCGACAAGCACTCACTAAGCGTAATAGGCGATACAGGATTTTCGACAGAGAGCCAACACAAGCTTACTTCATTGCCTATAAGACAGTGAGGGCTGAGGTGAGGAGAATAATTAAGTCAGCAAAACAAGACTCCTGGAAGAGTTTCGTGTCCACGGTGAATCTTACCACGCAAATAGGTCAGGTCTGGTCCACAATTAATGTTTTTAATAACAAATACACCCGCACGCCCATCACCACCTTTGAGGTGGGCGGTAACATCATTGATGATCCCGTGGACATAGCTAACACCATTGCTAGACTATTTGCTGACGTAAGCAGCTCAACTAACTACGACCCCCGTTTTCAACACCACATGTGCAGGTAGTCATGAGACATCTTTGTGTAGGCTGGCCCCATGAGAATCCAATGACTACAACTGCACATACACACGCACGCACACACACACACACACACACACACACACATCACGAAAATATAACAGAATGGAGCACAAGCACACAGACAAATATTTACATTATGACCTATTTAAATCAACCAAAACGAGGGTGGTGTACCAGAAGTTCCTCCAGAACCTGATTGTTCAGCAGGTGTCGACAAACCACATCAAGTGGCAGGCCCCGGGGCAGCAAGTGTCAGACAGTGGGGCAGGCCAGGCAATAGTGCTCTATAGTGTTAGCACGAGGCGCTCGACACAAGCGACACTCAGTGAAGGAAGGCTCACCCTGCATCCCAGCAACCTGCCACGGTGGCCGGTAGCCAAGCCTCAAACGAGAAGAGACTACATTGTGCCTCCGAACCATGAGGCCTCGACGACGGTAGGAATATTTGTGACGGCAGACAGACTCGTGACGGGTCCATCGATGGAGATGCTGAAAGACCTCTCTGCATCCCTGCTTTGCCGTACAGGGAGGAGAGCGGCGGAGCGGACTTTAGAGAGGTAACATGTCAAGGAGAGAGGACGTCCAACTCCACGAGGAGGCAGATGGCAGGCTTCCTTTGCGAGTCTGTCAACTGTACCATTGTGACGTAAACCTACATGGGATGGCACCCATAAAAATTTGACAGTCAAGTTACGATGACGCAACAAGGCCAAAAACGATAAAATCTGCTGAATAACAGTAGAGTGTGTTGGCTGAACACTAGAGAGGGAATGAAGGGCAGGTTTGGAGTCACAAAAAATGGCAGCATTCACTCCACGTTGACAAACAAGACTAACAGCATCTAGAATGGCATACAGTTCACTCAATGTTGAGCTAGAGTGGTTACAGAGACGATGGCCAACCCAGCACCCTGGAGGTGACACCATGTCAGGTTAGAAGACGGCACAACCTGCTGTACTATCCACTTGCAATGAGCCATCAGTGTAGAGGCAGTATGGATCTGTGATGGAGGACGTCACTGTTTCTATGTGTTCCAGAGCCAAACTGCCGCTGTAGAGAAGGTAGTTCCGACTTGGAAGTAGGTGTGAAGCTCACATCAGGTGTTGGTAGCATCCACGGAGGGGGCCCTGGGGGGACGTCTGCAACCATTATATCTATATTAAGACTACGGAGCATAGAGGAAACAGACCTTATAAGAGTACGTCCAGCAGGCAGTATGGGAGGGACCGAGTAGTTTGGTCTAAGAGAAGTCCTGACTTACTGAGAGTAATGGGGTGAAAGATGTGGGAGATGGAGGCACTTGACAGTGAAGCCAGTAACACTAGAATAAATTCTCTCCACTAACGGTGGAAGACTCAACTCACGCTGCATGTTCACCAACCTGGTCGACATTGGACATCCAAGAATTATTCTCATTGCTCTATTCTGAAATTTTTCTAAAGTTTCAAGAGTAGCCCTGGGAAGTTGAATCAGAGCATGGGAGAGGTAATCAACAACTGAACGGATAAAAGCAATATAGATAATCCTGGCTACTGGGATGGAGATGCCCGAGGAGTTGTTAGTGAGCCATTGAAGTGGTGTAAGTCGGCGCTGGAGACGACCCAATAAGTCTTGGACAAAGGGATGGTCTTGAGGTCTGGCATGGATAATCGGCCAAATATTGACTGGCGCACACAGGTAGCGATACTGGGAACACATGGGAATGACAGTCCCTCCAATGGTGAACACTGGCTGAGCTTGAGGAAGGCGGCAGGTGAATATTCTGCTCTTATCTGGGGAGACAATAATGCCACAGTGAGAGGAGACCACAGAGAAGGAGTCAAGAAACCGCTGGAGATCCCTTGGTGAGGTAGAATGAACACAGATATCATCAGCATAGCACGTAATTGTAGTTCCAGGTATATCAGGGAGAGAAGTGAGCAACCGATGCATCAGAATATTAAATAACAATGGGCTGAGAACACCACCTTGAGGCGTACCAAGATGAAAACTGCGCAAAGGACTGAGTGCACCACTGAAAAACACATGGGAGGTCCTGTTACTCAGGTAGCCCCGAATCCACCGTAGTAGATTACCCTTTATCCCAAAGTCAACCAGTTGATCCAAAATGACGTCTCTATTAGCAACATCGAAGGCACTTCGAAGGTCAATGAAGGCCACCACACTATCCCTGGAAAGGCGAGAGTACAGGTCGACTAGGCAGTGATGTGTGCTCCCCTGGGGAAGGAAACCAAACAGCCATGGAGAAAGGCGATCCTGCAGTCTGTACATGAGATGATTGAGTAAGATTCTCTCCATAACCTTACAGAAACAGGAAGTAAGGGAAATAGGCCTGAACTTCGCAGTGCCGGGCTTAGGGATGGGTATTATTGTGCTGCTGGTCCAGGCTCGTGGTACACAACCGTCACGAAGACAAAGATTGTACAGTCGAAGTATAGGGTTCCCAGGAACTTGTTGAAGTAGACGCAGCACAGCATAAGTAATACCATCATCACCAGGGGAAGAAGCTTTACCCCGAGAGAGAGCACGGCGCAACTCCTCCTCCTCTGCATCATCGTCATCATCTTGTAACAGAGCAGACATTAGACGTAGCCGATGGACAGCAGCACGGGAAGCGAGTGCATCTTGTATGTGGATGGGTAGACTGGCTTGGGTAGATTGTTCTGACCAGGCATCAACAAGTTGTTTGGCATAGTCGGCAGGAGTGTGATGACGAGCAGTGGCCGGTGTCTTTTTAACAACCCGACGGATGAGGTGCCACATAGAAGCCACACTTGTTTGCTGGTTGATGCTGTCCGTGAACCGCTGCCAAGACTCAGTGTGAGCACAATCCTGCAGGGCAACTAAAGCGTCCCTAGACATCTGGTAATGATGGAGTAGGTCAGGGGTTGGGTTGGCTTGAAACAATAGGCCATCACGTTCAGCCTCCTCCTTTGCCTCCTGTATACGTGCATCCAGCGTCCAGGAGTGGGCAGTATGGCGATGCTGGAGGTGTGGCCGGGAGACGTATAGCCTATAAAAGTCATGAGTAGCAGATACAAGATCAGAGTACAACTGTTCAGCTGATGATATGTCAAATGTAGGGAATACATGGGCCATAAATAAGATGTAAGTCGGGCAATATTTAGGGGGCACAGCAATATGCAAATGAGTGGCTGAAGCACCCGACCCAGCAGTTAGAGAATAATGAAGCCGAAGAGCAATGTGATCAGAGAATAAGTCTGGCACAGAGGAGCACTGGACCTGAGATGCTATCAGGCCAGACGAGAGGATGTAATCCAGAGTACCTCCCCGGCAATGAGTGGCACCGCCAGTGTCCCAGTGTGTCAGATGATGCTTGCGGATGTATGAAAGGAGACGAACACCATTACGATTAATAGAGCCAGTACCATCACCCAAATCAGAATGCTGAGCATTAAAATCTCCCATATACACCATACCACGCACTGTTGGAGAAGGAAGAGCCTCAAGAGTGAGTCTAGCTGGGGCAGAATAGACATTACATAGTTGGAGTACTCCATTCCCAGGTAGAACCTCAAATAGCTGAAAGGTCATGTCAGGATCAGTGGAGGTACGGAGAAGGCGATGTGGCAAGGAGCTATGTATGTAAGTCAGGAGACCATTCCTTACCAGATGAACATATGGCACATAACCTGAGAGAGGAGGAGCTTGCCCAGCAGCGAGCGGCCGTCCTGGAAATGCTTCCTGGAGAAAAATAACACTGGGATGATGACGAAAAACATAGGCCTTGAGTTGAGTGAGCTTAGCATAACTGGTGATACCACATACATTCCAGGAGATGACATCCAGCCGGCAATAACTAGCGAACTCTGTATTTGGAGGTAGAAGTCCGGTGAGTGGGGGCAGATGAGCGACCTGGAGAAGAAGATGGACCAGGAGAAGGGACTGACTCGAAAAGCTTTTCAAGGCGAGATGCAACAGTATCCATCTTTTCGGTAAGGGTAGTGACAGTTGAGATGATGGCCTGCTGAGCCTCGACCAAGGTGGAGAGTTTGGAGTCATTGGCAGCCTGAGCGGCAACCAGCCCATCAATCCTGGCTTCAAGGGCAGAAAAGCGGTTTTCGAGATCCGTACATCGTGCCATGAGGGTAGCAACAGACTTGCGGAGGGCCAGGTCTGGAGGTGAGGCAGGGCTGGTAGGAGGAGCAGGGCTGGTAGGAGGAGCAGACTGGGGAGGTGGTGGTGGTGGTGGTGGTGGTGGTGGTGGAGGCGGAGCAATAGTAGAGACACGATCCTGGACCTTACGTCGAGTACATCCATGCCACACGTTAACCCCTGGCTGAAGGCATCGTGGACACTTCCATCGAGACGTATCTTCAGGAGGTGAAGGCTCAGAGGTGGAGGCAGCAGGACGTGATGGTTCACCCCTGACAGGACACGTCTTGGAATCATGGTCGGCCGCACACCATGCACATTTCGGCCTGGCAGAACAGTACCGGGAGATATGCCCCACACCCCAGCACCTGTAGCACCAAGGCTGGTCATTATGAAGTTTTCTCACCTCACACGGTGGAAGACAAGGGAGGAAATCAAAGGAAATCTCATTTGGAGGTGGATCGGGTTGACTCCAGACAACAACAATACGGCTAATGGGGGAACCATCTTGGAAAAAACGACGGGCAAAGTACACACCAGGGTATCCTTTGGCAAGTTTCGGGTCAACATCAATAGGAAAACGGGTGAGGATGTAGCTGGGGAACTTACGAGGCCTCTCAGGTGAGTCTTCAAGAATGAGAGGCAGAGATAAAAATTCACCAGCCTTCACTCTATCAATGATGTCCTGACGCTTCCTAGAGATGTAGACAAACCGGGAGGTGACAGCAGCCATCTTGACTTCAGCCAGTTCACGCTGCAACTGGAAGGCCCTGTTGACATCAGACAACTAACGCAGCTTTGTGTCCGTAGATGGGTTTCCAGAGAAGGAGAGTTTGACATAGGCATCTCTCGGGGCAAAAGCAGGAAGGTTGGACGAGGGCAAGGAGTTGGTATACAAAGAAGAAACACCAGGGTGAGGCAGAGAAGGTACGTCGTGCACAGCTGAAGCACCCTTGGCAGTCTTGGCAGCTGGAGGCAAACAGTCCACACCATCGGAATCCTGCGAGGAGTCGGACGAGGCATCAACAGGTCGCTTGGTAGAGGTTGAGGAGGTGGACGGCTGCAACCTGAGCTGCGGAGTGATCGAGGAGAGGGGGGGAGGGTTGCGAGAAGGCAGCTCAGGCCAGTGATCCTCAATTGGAGACTCGTCTTCCTCCGACATTGCCAAGTCGGCCTCCAAGCAGGAATCCGCACTCTCCATCAGGCCAGGCCTAGATGGAAAGGAAACAACAACACAAACAACTCAACACTCAAATCAGCCAGGGACACACACACACACACACACACAGACAATCACAACAAAACTATACACAGAACCACAACAGACAAACAACACCAGCAACACCACAGAAACAACAACACATAAACAAGAACTCACAAACAACACAAAAAATACAAACAAAAGCTCCAAACAACACAAAACAACAACACAAACGAGAATGGAGGCAGAGCGCCACGAGTACGTCCACACTCCACCTGTTCTGGAGCGAGACTGTCGTGTGAACTTATCACCCGGAGTAGAAAGAAACTTTTGTCCGCAATAGTACACTCTCCCAAAAAAGTATCGGCCTTAAAACTAATGAACGAAAACGACAATAAACGTAGCATTATGGTACATTGCCTTAAAACCTTATAGATAATGGTATTCCTGCCGATCAGTTGCCAATTATGCATATTCGTATTGCTTCATGAGTCAGAGAAATTATAGTGGATGAAAATCGAAACATATTCGCATTTCTTTACCTATCAGAGAAATTTAAAATATTATCGTAAGATTTGCCCCTTTCTAATGCTGAAATCTCAGCTAATCCACACCGCAGTTGCCAAATGGTATATAACGTTATCTTTCTTTTTATTAATTTCATTTTATTTTTACTTTTTTATATATGCCTCTACCTCGGGACAGGAGGCCGTCAGTCGTGGCCTGAGACTGAGGCCCCGAGATTATCGAGTGAAGCTTTGAGGTGTTGGTTGCTTCACATGTTTGTTTATACATGTCACTTTCTGGAGAGGGCAATGTCTGTTTGTGTTACTTTACAAAACCTTATTTAGAAGTATGAGAAGAAAAAGCATAAGCTTACTTAATCCTACCCTATGCTATAACTGCATTATATTTAAGACAAAATACTACAGTTACAGCGAATCTACTCAAAGATTCCGTTTTGGTTAAAATCCGATTTGGTAATTTTATTCTCTGAGTTATCATTCTCATTATATTCAATAATTCAGTAAATTCCCCCTCCCCAAAAACCATCAATCATTAAAATCACATAACGTATATCTGTAAAAATGAAGTCACAACTCTTACTCCACGACTTGCCTAATGCATGAATAATGTACGCTAGAGGATTTCACGTTAGTACAGAAATGAGAGTCAACTCATTGCCAGCAGGAATACCAACCCCACAGTACAGTCATACATGTAGCTTCGATCTTTTCTCAGCAGGATCTAGCCAGCAATGCCGATACTTTTTTGGGAGAGTGTATGTACAGTCACGAGCATAAGTTTCTTTACCCCCATGGAGAGAATGAGGTGGAAGTTGTGGTTGGAGAAGGGCCAGGCAAACGAACACTGAGAGTCAGTATCTCATGACGGTGTAAAATTTGTTGTATTCAAGTGAACACCTCTAGTGACATGAAGCATCATCGGAACATTATGAACTGGTTCATTTTTGTTCGTCTAGTCCATATCCAACGACGACTTCGACCTAACTCTCGCCAGGGGGGTAAAGAAACTTATGCTCGTGACTGTACATGTACACACCACTTACTGCTGGGCCAAAATCATAGTGGTTGGAAGGAGAATAACGCTTGGGTTATAACGATAAAACCAACCATGGGATAAAATTGGAAATAGTCTCATTCTCTTTCCCAGCTAATTTAACCTTAATAGAATCCAACCTTACCTAACCTATCCTAATCAAACCAGGACCTAACCTAACCTAACCCAGCCAAGCTAGTGCATGTACTGGGTTGGAGAGTGTTTCTATGCGCCCCGAACCCTACCCGTGTTCCCATCTTGATCACACGGCTACTTTCCAGCCCCCAAGCAACTCTCCTGTAGCAGCCACGGCTCACCTATGGCACGGCACGGCATGCCAGCATACTCTCATATTCTGTGTGACCGCTTTGTATCTATCAATAAACTGTTACTGTGTATCATAAAGTCTGTTCACCCCGGGTAATGACGCAAGGGCTTCCTTGACGTTATAACTGCAATGAATGGTCTACCAAGTGACTCTGTGATTACCAAAACAACAAACTATAATAATAATGTTGTATTACAGTCATGCAGTCTTACATTACAAAACAACAAACCTAATAATAATAATGTTGTATTGCAGTTACATAGTTTTACATTACAAAACAACAAACCTAATAATAATAATGTTCTATTGCAGTTACATAGTCTTACATTACAAAAGAACAAACCTAATAATAATAATGTTGTATTGCAGTTACATAGTCTTACATTACAAAATAATAATAATAATAATAATAATAATAATGCTGTATTGCAGTTACATAGTCTTACATTACAAAAGAACAAACCTAATAATAATAATGTTGTATTGCAGTTACATAGTCTTACATTACAAAACAACAAACCTAATAATAATAATGTTGTATTGCAGTTACGTAGTCTTACATTACAAAACAACAAACCTAATAATAATAATGTTGTATTGCAGTTACATAGTCTTACATTACAAAATAATAATAATAATAATAATAATAATAATAATGCTGTATTACAGTTACATCGTCTTACATTACAAAACAACAAACATAATAATAATAATGTTGTATTGCAGTTACATAGTCTTACATTACAAAACAACAAACCTAATAATAATAATGTTGTATTGCAGATACATAATAATAATAATAATAATAATAATAATAATGCTGTATTACAGTTACATATGCTTACATTACAAAACAACAAACCTAATGATAATAATATTGTTGTATTGCAGTTACATAGTCTTACATTGCAAAACAACAATATAAAAATAATAATAATAATTATAATGATAATAATAATGTTGTATTGCAGTTACATAGTCTTACATTGCAAAACAACAAACATAATAATAATAATAATGATAATAATAATAATAGTAATAATGATAATGATAATAATAGTATAGTATTGCAGTTACATAGTCTTATATTGCAAAACAACAAACATAAAAATAATAATAATAATAATAATGATAATGATAATAATAATAATGTTGTATTGCAGTTACACAGTCCTACATTTTGTATATGTTTTAAGCCCTCGAAAAAAACAACAACAGCGTGTGTACCAATTCATGTGGCCAAGTGTACAAAAATATTGATAAAAAAAATAGCAAAAACAGACATTAACTTACAACAGTATATAATTATAATGTTATTTGGGTTTTTATTACAATTATTATTATAATAGTACAAATTTTCACCTTTATTCATATTATACACAGGGGTTAATTAGGTTAATTAAGGGACCCAGTGTGTGTAATGTAGTCAGAAAGTTGGACATAAAAAAAGGAGTCCTTGAAATATTGCCACGAAACACACACACACACACCTGTATGGAAGGAGCTAAACACACACACACACACACACACACACACCTGTAAGGAAGGAGCTACACACACACACACACACACCTGTATGGAAGGAGCTAAACACACACACACACACACACACACCTGTATGGAAGGAGCTACACACACACACACACACACACCTGTATGGAAGGAGCTACACACACACACACACACACCTGTATGGAAGGACCTACACACACACACACACACCTATATGGAAGGAGCTACACACACACACACACACACCTGTATGGAAGGAGCTACACCCACACACACACACCTGTATGGAAGGAGCTAAACACACACACACACACCTGTATGGAAGGAGCTAAACACACACACACACACACACACACACACGTGTATGGAAGGAGCTACTCACACACACACATACACACACACACACACCTATATGGAAGGAGCTACACACACACACACACACACCTGTATGGAAGGAGCTAAACACACACACACACACACACACACACCTGTATGGAAGAAACTACACACACACACACACACACACACACACACCTATATGGAAGGAGCTACACACACACACACACACACACACACACACACACCTGTATGGAAGGAGCTACACACACACACACACACCTGTATGGAAGGAGCTACACACACACACACACACCTGTATGAAAGGAGCTAAACACACACACACACACACACCTGTATGGAAGGAGCTAAACACACACACACACACACACACCTGTATGGAAGGAGCTACACACACACACACACACACACACACAAACACAACACACACACCTGTATGGAAGGAGCTAAGCACACACACACACCTATATGGAAGGAGCTACACACACACACACACACCTGTATGGAAGGAGCTAAACACACACACACACACACACACACACCTGTATGGAAGAAGCTAAACACACACACACACACAAACCTGTATGGAAGGAGCTAAACACACACACACACACACACCTATATGAAAGGAGCTACACACACACACACACACACACACACACCTGTATGGAAGGAGCTACACACACACACACACACACACACACACACACCTGTATGGAAGGAGCTAAACACACACACACACACACACACACACACACACACACCTGTATGGAAGGAGCTAAACACACACACACACACACACACACCTGTATGGAAGGAGCTACACACACACACACACAAACACACACACCTGTATGGAAGGAGCTAAACACACACACACACACACACACCTGTATGGAAGGAGCTAAACACACACACACACACACACACACACACACACGTATGGAAGGAGCTACACACACACACACACACACACACACACACCTGTATGGAAGGAGCTAAACACACACACACACACCTATATGGAAGGAGCTACACACACACACACACCTGTATGGAAGGAGCTAAACACACACACACACACACACACACACACACACACACACCTGTATGGATGGAGCTACACACACACACACACACCTGTATGAAAGGAGCTACAGACACACACACACACACACACCTGTATGGAAGGAGGTACACACACACACACACCTGTATGGAAGGAGCTACACACACACACACACACACCTATATGGAAGGTGTTGCAGTTACATAGTTTTACATTACAAAACAACAAACCTAATAATAATAATGTTCTATTGCAGTTACATAGTCTTACATTACAAAAGAACAAACCTAATAATAATAATGTTGTATTGCAGTTACATAGTCTTACATTACAAAATAATAATAATAATAATAATAATAATAATAATAATAATGCTGTATTGCAGTTACATAGTCTTACATTACAAAAGAACAAACCTAATAATAATAATGTTGTATTGCAGTTACATAGTCTTACATTACAAAACAACAAACCTAATAATAATAATGTTGTATTGCAGTTACGTAGTCTTACATTACAAAACAACAAACCTAATAATAATAATGTTGTATTGCAGTTACATAGTCTTACATTACAAAATAATAATAATAATAATAATAATAATAATAATAATAATGCTGTATTACAGTTACATCGTCTTACATTACAAAACAACAAACATAATAATAATAATGTTGTATTGTAGTTACATAGTCTTACATTACAAAACAACAAACCTAATAATAATAATGTTGTATTGCAGTTACATAATAATAATAATAATAATAATAATGCTGTATTACAGTTACATATGCTTACATTACAAAACAACAAACCTAATGATAATAATATTGTTGTATTGCAGTTACATAGTCTTACATTGCAAAGCAACAAACATAAAAATAATAATAATAATGATAATGATAATAATAATGTTGTATTGCAGTTACATAGTCTTACATTGCAAAACAACAAACATAATAATAATAATAATAATAATGATAATAATAATAATAGTAATAATGATAATGATAATAATCGTATAGTATTGCAGTTACATAGTCTTATATTGCAAAACAACAAACATAAAAATAATAATGATAATAATAATGATAATGATAATAATAATAATGTTGTATTGCAGTTACACAGTCCTACATTTTTTATATGTTTTAAGCCCTCGAAAAAAACAACAACAGCGTGTGTACCAATTCATGTGGCCAAGTGTACAAAAATATTGATAAAAAAAATAGCAAAAACAGACATTAACTTACAACAGTATATAATTATAATATTATTTGGGTTTTTATTACAATTATTATTATAATAGTACAAATTTTCACCTTTATTCATATTGTACACAGGGGTTAATTAGGTTAATTAAGGGACCCAGTGTGTGTAATGTAGTCAGAAAGTTGGACATAAAAAAAGGAGTCCTTGAAATATTGCCACGAAACACACACACACACACCTGTATGGAAGGAGCTAAACACACACACACACACACACCTGTATGGAAGGAGCTACACACACACACACACACACACCTGTATGGAAGGAGCTAAACACACACACACACACACACACACACACCTGTATGGAAGGAGCTACACACACACACACTCACACACACACACACACACACACCTGTATGGAAGGAGCTACACACACACACACACACCTGTATGGAAGGAGCTACACACACACACACACACCTATATGGAAGGAGCTACACACACACACACACACACACACACACACACACCTGTATGGAAGGAGCTACACCCACACACACACACCTGTATGGAAGGAGCTAAACACACACACACACACCTGTATGGAAGGAGCTAAACACACACACACACACACACACACACACACGTGTATGGAAGGAGCTACACACACACACACACGTGTATGGAAGGAGCTACACACACACACACACCTGTATGGAAGGAGCTAAACGCACACACACATACACACACACACACACCTGTATGGAAGGAGCTAAACACACACACACACACACACACACCTGTATGGAAGAAACTACACACACACACACCTGTATGGAAGGAGCTACACACACACACCTGTATGGAAGGAGCTACACGCACACACACACACCTATATGGAAGGAGCTACACACACACACACACACACACACACACCTGTATGGAAGGAGCTACACACACACACACACACCTGTATGGAAGGAGCTACACACACACACACACACCTGTATGGAAGGAGCTAAACACACACACACACCTGTATGGAAGGAGCTAAACACACACACACACACACACACACCTGTATGGAAGGAGCTACACACACACACACACACACACACACACACACACACACACAAACACAACACACACACCTGTATGGAAGGAGCTAAACACACACACACACCTATATGGAAGGAGCTACACACACACACACACCTGTATGGAAGGAGCTAAACACACACACACACACACACACACACACACACCTGTATGGAAGAATCTAAACACACACACACACACACAAACCTGTATGGAAGGAGCTAAACACACACACACACACACCTGTATGAAAGGAGCTACACACACACACACACACACACACCTGTATGGAAGGAGCTACACACACACACACACACACACACACACACACCTGTATGGAAGGAGCTAAACACACACACACACACACACACACACACACACACCTGTATGGAAGGAGCTAAGCACACACACACACACACACACACACCTGTATGGAAGGAGCTACACACACACACACACAAACACACACACCTGTATGGAAGGAGCTAAACACACACACACACACACCTGTATAGAAGCAGCTAAACACACACACACACACACACACACACACACATGTATGGAAGGAGCTACACACACACACACACACACACACACACACACACACCTGTATGGAAGGAGCTAAACACACACACACACACACCTATATGGAAGGAGCTACACACACACACACACACCTGTATGGAAGGAGCTAAACACACACACACACACACACACACACACACACCTGTATGGATGGAGCTACACACACACACCTGTTGGACCTGTTGGATGTAGTTTAGGGCAGGTTATTCTGCCCATGGCCACGCTGATGCGCCGCCACTAGAAGATGCCGTCTGCCCGTTGTAGTGCCAGCTGGTCAGTGATGCTATTACTGGTGGCACGAATAGGGTAGTGGGGCAGCTTGGGTTGGTCAGGTACTGTCCAGAGGAACTTGTCCAGTTTATTTTTGAACTGTTCTGAACTGGTATTGGAGTCACGCAGGTGTCTTGGTAAAGCATTGAAGAGCAGAGGTCCTCTTGTTGCAAATGCATTCTCCTTCAGTGTTTTTATTCTGGAGGCCGCTCTGGGGTGTGTTCTTTCCACACGGCAAAGTCGTCCCAATCGTTGATGTGTAGTCGTGCGTATATTGATGTTATTTGTATTACAGCCAGTGATGATTTTATATATGTATATGATGGCATACCTTTCTCTGCGCCTTTCCAGAGAGAATAGTTCAAGTGTTTGCAGTCTTCTCCAGTAATCTAGGTGTTTGACAATAGTAATTTTACTAGTAAAAGATCGTTGAACAGCCTCGAGTGATTGTTTCTCTCCTACTTTCCATGGAGACCAAAGCTGGCAACAATACTCCAATAGTGGAAGTACGAGCGACTTGTAGAGTGTCAGCATGGGAATAGCGTCACGTGTTCTAAAAGTGCGCAGGATCCAACCAGCCTGGCTCCTTGCTTTTTTTGTCGCGTTCGTTATGTGTGTTGTAAAGCTTCCATCACAGGTGAGGGTAACACCAAGGTCTCTTACACATTCTTTGGTGTCTATATTTGTACCATCCTGTGCGATATACACATGTGTAACATTGTTTGCACCTTTGGTGTACATCATATGTTCAAACTTATTGTTATTAAAGGACATGTTATTTTCATTTGCCCATTGATATAGTGTTGAAAGATCAGCCTGTAGCTGTGCGGCATCAGTTTCAGAAGATATCTCCTTCAGTACTCGAGTGTCGTCCGCGAAGGACGCAACAGACGAATGTTTGACGTGTTCATTGATGTCTGATATATGTATGAGGAAAAGTAGGGGTCCAAGGACTGATCCTTGTGGTACTCCACTGGTGACAACGGATGTCTGGGCAACAATACCACCAACAGACACTGACTGTTCCCGGTCGGTAAGGAAGCTGTGTAGCCAAACCCCAATTTTCCCTGATATGCCCATGTCTTTCACCTTGTGGAGGAGGATTCCGTGATCCACTTTGTCATATGCTTTAGCAAAGTCTAAATATATGACATCTATGTTTCTATTATGTTCTAGTGCTGTTAGGACCTTTTCATGGTGGGCAAGTAGTTGCGCAAGGCATGAGCGGCCTGCTCGGAAGCCATATTGGTCTTGGTTTAATTTATTGTTATCCTCGAGGTGTGATGAAATATGTTTCACTAATATCTTCTCGAGAACCTTTATGATGTGTGAGGTCAGTGCAATGGGTCTGTAATTTTTTGCCTCTGATCTCGAAGCCCCTTTGTATACTGGTGTTATCTTTGCACTTTTTAGTTGTCTTGGGATGAGTCCTGAGTCCAGAGAATTTCTGTATAGCATGTTCAAGGGAATGCTCAGCTCCTTGCCACACTTTTTAAGGAGCAGTGCCGGGAATTGGTCTGAGCCGGCTGCTGCGTTGTTTCCAATTTCCTTTATTGCTTCTTGTATGTTACTTTCAGTAAAGTTAACATCTGTCAAACTCGGTGTAGATTCAGTGTCTTGGGCAAAAAAGTCTCTGGGTGAGAGGATAATCTTTTCATCACATGGGGTACTAAACACTTCCTCGTACTGCAGCCTTAGTATCTCTGCAATCTCCTCTGGTTCCTTGGTGAGGTGACCCTGCACATCTTTCAGTGGTCCAACACCAGCTTTCACCTTGGATTTCGTCCCCGCGTATTTATAAAAATATTTGGGGTTTGTTTTTATGCGTGACACAGCTTGTGATTCTCTTCTTTCAGCCTCTGTTTCAACTGAAATTTTAAGTTTTCCTTCAATGGAGGCAATGTTATGTTCAATCTTGTGTTTAATTGATATGTCGGTAGTGTGTTTCATTCTTTTACGTAGCTTGGTTCGCTTCCGCATTAATATCTTGCGATCTCGTGGTATACATTGTTTGTTTACTGCGCGTCTTGTGGGCACGTGTTTCCTTGAGATCTGCAGACATGTTGATAATATTTGGTTGTACTGGGACTCAGGATCAGAATCCTGCATGAGTGGACACCAGTCCACTTCACTAAGGTCACTTTTTAGGTTTACCCAGGACACAGACTCATTGAAAAAGTTAAGTTGGTTGAAATTGAGCGCTATTTGCGGTGTTGGGCTGGCCTTGTTTTGGTGTTCATCTCTGGTTATATTTGTTGCTATATTAACAATATTGTGGTCTGATAAATTTGTTTTTTCTACACTATAGTCGTGGATGAGTTGGTCGTCATTGGTCATAACAATGTCCAGTATATTTTTACCTCTTGTAGGGGTATTAATATGTTGATTCAAGCAGAAATCTGAGGCAAGGTTTAACAAAGCTTCCGCTTGAGCTCGCATGTCTGCTGCTCCTCCATAGACCCTCTCTGATTCCCAGTTAATGAGAGGGAAATTTAGGTCTCCTGTAAGCATGATGGTAGGCATGGGTGGTGGGAAATTCTGTAGTATAGTTTGAATTTTGTTGAGTGGTTCAAGGAATTTAGTAGATGGACATGCTGGAGGTCGATAAATATTCATGAAGATCATATTTACATCTTTTATGTATAGTACTTGAGCCTCATTATATGAGTTAGACTCGGAAAATAAAGTTTCAGTGGAAGTTGCTAACTTGTTGTGTATGTACGTGATAACGCCACCTTTTTTTCTTTGGTCAGATCTGTCAGTTCTAAACGGTGTATAATTCTCTATTTTTATTTCAGCTTCCTTTATATTGTCTGAGAGATGTGACTCGGTTAATGCTATTATGAGGGCCCTTTCTTCTTGTGCTAGTTCAGAAAGCAGCTGTATTTTTGCTTTAAATTTGTATGGTAAAATACCCTCGATATTGAGCATGATTACTTTATGTAGGAGGTTTGAGTAGGGCCCAGATGTTGTGGGTATTGTTGTTGGAGCCCTTGTGTTGGGGGGAAACCCCCCTGCCATGGTACTAGCTTTAGTGCATGCATTATTTGTTGCTGTACCTGCTGCATTTGTTGTATCTGTTGCACTAAAAAAGATACCGTATCAGTTTGTTGGCCTTGGGCCTGGGGTGGCTGGGGGGTTGCTTCCTCCCTCGTTTTGTAGATCGGTGGATGAGTAAACAGGCTGGCAGTCGTTGGACGGTCTGCTAGAGTCGCTTGTTTGGGTTGTTGTTGTTGCTGTTGTTGTTGTTTTTGTTCCGTGGATGGGTAACGGCGAGTCCCCTTCAAATGAAGTCTTTTACATTCTAGTTTGAGACACTCACGTTTTCTGTCTGAACCGTAGCAAATAGGAGGGTGAAAGTAGGTACACTTATTCCCCTTTTTGCATCCTTTCACTGGGTCCAGACCGTTTGTTTTGTACCTGATGCATAATTTTGGATGTGCATATGGGCAGTCACGACCCGTTAGGCCAAACTTGCAGCAATGTCGCTTATAATGGTTGCACACAATAATCGACCGACGATCACTGCCATTTTTCATGACCGGCTTACCCTTCTGTCCATCAAGACACTGTTCCGGATCAAGATCTGGGTCGAGATCCGGCTCCAGGGGTTCATTTGGCTCACTGTTTACATTTTCTGGGTCATCATCGCCTTCCCTATTGTCATGTTCTGTCTGCAACATATTTTTTTTTTCCTTTTCATTGTCTAGAAGGGTATGCACCAATGCAAACACTCCATCTTGATTTCCAGGATGTTCCTTTACACAAACTTCACATGTGAATTGGCTTCTGGTATTGAAAAAGTTCACAATGGCGTACACTGGGAGCTTTGAACAGTCTGTATGTATGAAATGCTTGCACTTAGAACATTTCAGACACTCTAGTATGCATTGTGCCTTGCATACCGAACAGTAAGTGTCTGGAGGTGGTAAGTTGTTATCCATAACGGCAGTCACAGACACTGTAACAGGTCACACGGAGCACTCACTGGACACGTCCTCACTCGGTGACGGTCTGAACCACACACACACACCTGTATGAAAGGAGCTACAGACACACACACACACACACACCTGTATGGAAGGAGGTACACACACACACACACCTGTATGGAAGGAGCTACACACACACACACACACACACACACCTATATGGAAGGAGCTTGTTTGTTTCATGGCATAGTCAGGAGGAATCAGAAACCTCCAATACTCATAGATGATCACAGGGTCCTTGAAGCTGCCTCCTTACCACCACCTACTGAAGTCACACCTGCAAAAAAAAAAAGAGAAAAAAAAAAAAATGATAATAATAATAATAATAATAATAATAATAATAATAATAATAATAATAATAATAATAATAATAATAATAATAATAATAATGATAATAATAGCCTGCAAAAAAAAAATATATATATATATATATTAATAATATTAATAAGTA
Source organism: Petrolisthes cinctipes (assembly GCA_033782935.1). NCBI lineage: Eukaryota > Metazoa > Arthropoda > Malacostraca > Decapoda > Porcellanidae > Petrolisthes > Petrolisthes cinctipes. The sequence continues at coordinate 117,068 of JAWQEG010000353.1, forward strand.
GCCAGGCCTTATTGTTGAAATTTGGAATCATCTGACATACACACATACATACATATATACCATACATTGACATACATACATACATACATACAGTCTGTGTCAATAATAATCATCCACATATGGGTATCTCAAACAATTTAGTGTCTAATGTTTTCAAGTTCACATATGATGTTATTGTTTTAAGTAGTGTGTAGCTGTTTGTATTAAATTAAACGATGGGAGTACTTTACCTATTTATTGGAAAGTTTATCAGTTAAGGAACAGAGGCAATCTGTCAAAATCTTACGTGAGTTACTCCGATATGGATGATGATTTTTGACCACGACTGTACATACAGTTGGCCAACGTTCCACCTGGGCCAGCCCGCTGCCAAAGGAGAGTAACGTTGCTGGCAACAGTGTATGTTTGTTGGTGTGGACGTATTCGAAGAAAGTTGGGATCATAAATACTCTTCTTCTGTAGTGAACCTCAGCTACAGCCTGAGTTCATATGATAAATGGTGGGGTTATAACTTGACATTATAAACGGTATACAGTAAGTTACATTATTCAATTTTATCATATAAATATAGATACCGGTGTCTGACTACTCTTTTAACATTTCGCCTGTCTTGGACCGTCTCTGTTTACCTAACGAAATACCATTCTTGATCCGGGACATGATTATCTAAGGCAATTCAGTAATCATTACAACACTAGATTATGGAAAGTCATGAATCTTAACAGAATTAAATAATGAATTCCAAAATTCCTTATAGGACGGATATAAATTTAAACTAATCTAAAAAAATAGGACATGGAGATATTGGAGGTCGAAATTGGTTCGTCTTAACAAGGCGCAGACTCTTCAATAACTTGTTGTTTTTTTCAGTTGACTGCCTCGTTTCATAAATGTGGCAACTACGCAATTGTGTTGACTGTTCTAAATGTTCTAAGTCTCACAATTTCTCACAATTGCAGGTCTGCATATGTGAAACTTAGAATAGAGGTTGTAATTGGTATGTGTAATTATCTTCAAGCAAGTATGACGATGAATTCGTATTATATTTTGTATATCATTGGGGATCCAGTGAGTGAGATCTCACCAGCTCGCTCAGCGCAGGTGTCAAATCTACGAAACCAGACCACCAGCTAAAAAGAAAAAAAGAGAGAGAAAAAAAGAAAATCGACTATAATACTGTATGACTGTATGTTATCTAATTATGAATTTAGTCATATAATTTTTGGATTTGATCAGTATGACCAGTGGCACAACAATAATTTTCTGTGCAACCATATTTATGAAGGTGGCTAAGCCAATGGGAGAGACATTTTACTTCTGAAACATTTATCTCTCTTCCTAGAAACAAATTAAGAAGTCCAGTGGAGAAACCTTCAACCATACTGATGACCTCATGTTTAATTGCCGTTATCGGTTTATTTAATGACTTTTACCCTCGTAAACTAATAAAAAATAATCTAATAAACTCGAAACAGTTTAATTCTCTTATTCAGATGCAGTTCATATTTCCAAAGTTGTCAAGCCTCACCCAACTTCATAATTATTACCCTGCCATCGATGAATCAACTCAGGCTGTATCTGAGGTTCACTTCAGAAGAAAAGTGTTAATGAATCGAACTTTTGCCGAGCATGAAAACACGAACAAACATAAACACTGTTGCCATCACAGTTACCCACCTCTGGCAGCGGGGTGGCCCAGGCGGAACGTTGGCCAACTGTACATATTGGAGTTCATTTATGGGGACAGAGTATATTTTGGTACACTCGTAATCCAAAATTTGTATCCAGGTCTTGTTGAAGTTTCGAATCACTTGACATACTAGTGAACCAATAACAACGCTTATCCTGTTTCATATTTGTGGTCTTGTTGAAGTTTCGAATCAATTGACATGCTAGTGAACCAATTACAACACTTATCCTGTTTCATATTTGCTTGAGCTCGCTTAATACTCGATCAGGCTACTCGAAGCAAGCCTGGATACATATTTTTCATTGCGAGTGTACAGTCACGAGCACTAATAAGTATCCAGGTGTGCTTCGAATACCTAGAGACAGTAAATAAATGCACACTAAGATCTCCATTGGAATGATTTCGTTGGTGAATTGGTGGACTGTTCAAAGCTTAAACCAAAGCAGTATAGCTATTAGTGCTCGTCAGTCTACATTAGAGTGCTTTGATTCCTACAAAATATGCCAGGAAACAGGACCACCAGAATAATAAACATAGAATAATAATGGTGGCCTATTGTTGTTGTTGTTGTTGCTTGGATTAGTTTGGAGGAATCAATTGCTCCACCTCCACCAACACTGTAATTACTACCTTCTTAATTAAGGATGCTGTGGTCGTGTATGAAAATTGGAGGTTTGTGATTCCTCCTGACTATGCCACGAAACAAACAAGCTCCTCCCATATAGGTGTGTGTGTGTGTGTGTGTTTAGCTCCTTCCATATAGTTTTTTTTTTTTTTTAATTCATTGCGCCGTAGCGTCAGTCAACAGGCAGACAACAATACACAAGGGTAGGCGGAACTCATGAGAATTCAATTACTACAACCACACACACACACATACACACACACACACACGCATCACGAAAATATAACAGAATGAAGCACAAGCATACAGACAAATATTTACATTATGACCTCCTTAAATCCACCAAAACGAGGGTGGCGTACAAGAAGTTCCTCCAGAACCTGATGGTTCAGCATGTGTCGACAAACCACATCAAGTGGCAGGCCCCGGGGCAGCAAGTGTCAGACAGTGGGGCAGGCCAGGCAATAGTGCTGTATAGTGTTAGCACGAGGCGCTCGACACAAGCGACACTCGGTGAAGGGAGGCTCACCCTGCATCCCATCAACCTGCCATGGTGGCCGGTAGCCAAGCCTCAAACGAGCAGAGACTACATTGTGCCTCCGAACCATGAGGCCTCGACGACGGTAGGAATATTTGTTATGGCAGACAGTCTCGTAATGGGTGATGGAGATGCTGAAGGGCCTCTCTGCATCCCTGCGTCACCGTACAGGGAGGAGAGCGGCGGAGCGAACTCTAGAAAGGTAACATGTCAGGGAGAGAGGACGTCCAACACCACTAGGAGGCAGATGGCAGGCTTCCTTTGCGAGTCTGTCAACTGTACCATTGTGACATAAACCTACATGGGATGGCACCCATAAAAATTTGACAGTAAAGTGACGATGACGCAATAAGGCCAAAAACGATAAAATCTGCTGAATAACAGTAGAGTGTGTGGGCTGAACACTAGAGAGGGAATGAAGGGCAGGGTTGGAGTCACAAAAAATGGCAGCATTCACTCCACGTAGACAAACAAGACTAATAGCATCCAGAATGGCATACAGTTCACACAATGTTGAGCTAGAGTGGTTACAGAGACGACGGCCAACCCAGCCCCCTTAAGGTGACTCCATGTCAGGCGAGAAAACGGCACAACCTGCTGTACCATCCGCTTGCAATGAGCCATCAGTGTAGAGGCAGTATGGATCTGTGATGGAGGACGTCACTGTTTCTATGTGTTCCAGAGCCAACTGACGCTGTAGAGAAGGCAGTTCTGACTTGGAAGTAGGTGTGAAACTTACATCAGGTGTTGGTAGTATCCATGGAGGGGGCCCTGCGGGGACGTCTGCAACCATTATATCTATATTAAGACTACGGAGCATAGAGGAAACAGACCTTATAAGAGTACGTCCAGCAGGCAGTATGGGAGGGACAGGGGAGTTTGGTCTAAGAGAAGTCCTGACTAACTGAGAGTAATGGGGTGAAAGATGTGGGAAATGGAGGCACTTGACAGTGAAGCCAGTAACATTACAATAAATTCTCTCGATTAATGGAGGAAGACGCAACTCACGCTGCATGTTCACTATCCTGGTCGACATTGGACAGCTGAGAATTATTCTCATTGCTCTATTCTGAATCTTTTCTAAAGTTTTCAGAGTAGCCCTAGGAAGTTTAATCAAAGCCGGGGAGAGGTAATCAACAACTGAACGGATAAAAGCAATATAGATTGTTCCGGCTACTGGGATGGAGATGCCCGAGGAGTTGTTAGAGAGCCATTGAAGTGGTGTAAGTCGGCGCTGGAGACGACCCAACAAGTCCTGGACAATGGGATGGTCTTGAGGTCTGGCAGGGACAATGGGCCAAATAGTGACTGGGGCGCCCAGGTAGCGGTACTGGGAACACATGGGAATGACAGTCCCTCCAATGGTGAACACTGGCCGAGCTTGAGGAAGGCGGCAGGTGAATATTCTGCTCTTATCTGGGGAGACAATAATGCCACAGTGAGAGGAGGCCACAGAGAATAAGTCAAGAAACCGCTGGAGATCCCTTGGTGAGGTAGAATGAACACAGATATCATAAGCATAGCATGTAATTGTATTTCCAGGAATATCAGGGAGAGAAGTGAGCAACTGATGCACCAGAATATTAAATAACAATGGGTTGACAAAAAACCCTTGAGGCGTACCAAGATGAAATCTCCGCAAAGGACTGAGCGCACCACTGAAAAACACACGGGAGGTCCTGTTACTCAGGTAGCCCCGAATCCACCGTAGTAGATTAGCCTTTATCCCAAAGTCAACCAGTTGATCCAAAATGACATCTCTATTAGCAACATCGAAGGCACTTTGAAGGTCAAGGCGAGAGTACAGGTCGACTAGGCAGTGATGTGTGCTCCTCTGGGGAAGGAAATCAAACAGCCATGGAGAAAGGCGATCCTGCAGTCTGTACATGAGACGATTGAGTAAGATTCTCTCCATAACCTTACAAAAACAGAAAGTGAGGGAAATAGGCCTGAACTTTGCAGTGCCGGGCTTAGGGATGGGTATTATTGTGCTGCTGGTCCAGGCTCGTGGTACACAACCGTCACGAAGACAAAGATTGTACAGTAGAAGTAGTTGGTTCCCAGGAACTTGTTGAAGTAGGCGCAGCACAGCATAAGTAATACCATCATCACCAGGGGAAGAAGCTCTACCCTGAGACAGAGCACGGCGCAACTCCTCCTCAGTTATCTCCTCTGCATCACCATCATCATCTTGTAACAGAGCAGACATTAGACGAAGCCGATGGACAGCAGCACGGGAAGCGAGTGCATCTTGTATATGGATGGGTAGACTGGCTGGGGTACATTGTTCTGACCAGGCATCAACAAGTTCTTGGGCATAGTCGGTGGGAGTGTTATGACGAGCAGTGGCCGTTGTCTTTTTAACAACCCTACGGATGAGGTGCCACATAGAAGCCACACATGTTTGCTGGTTGATGCTGTCCGTGAACCGCTGCCAAGATTCAGTGTGAGCACACTCCTGCAGGGCGACTAAAGTGTCTCTAGACATCTGGTAACAATGTAGGAGGTCAGGGGTTGGGTTGGCTTGAAACAATAGGCGCTCTCCATCAGGCCAGGCAAGGCCTAGATGGCAAGCAAACAACAACACGAACAACCGAACACTCAATCAGCCAGGGACACACACACACACCCACACCCACATAAACATTAACAACAAAACAATACACACAACCAAAACAAACAATCAACACCAACAACACCACAGAAACAACACACAAACAAGAATGCACAAACAACAACACAAAAACGAGAACACATACAGTAACACAAACAACAATGTAGGCAGAGCGCCAGGAGAACGTCTTCACACCAACAAGGTTGGGGCGAGACTGCCATATAGGTGTGTGTGTGTGTATGTGTGCTTAGCTCCTTCCATATAGGTGTGTGTGTGTGTGCTTAGCTCCTTCCATATAGGTGTGTGTGTGTTTAGCTCCTTTCATATAGGTGTGTGTGTGTATGTGTAGCTCCTTCCATACAGGTACATGTGTGTGTGTGTGTGTTTCGTGGCAATATTTGAAGGACTCATTTAACTCCAATTTTCTGACTACATCACAGGGTCCCTTAATTAATTAATATTTAAATCATCATCAGGACATTCTAAGCACACCTGTATTCTTATTAGTGTTCGTGACTGTACACTAGCAATCCAAAACATGTATCTAGGCTTGCTTCGAATAGCCTGATCGAGTATTAAGCGAACTCAAGCAATTATGAAACAGAATAAGCCTTGTAATTGGTTCAATAGTATGTCAAATTATTCGAAACTTCAACAAGACCACAAATATGAAACAGAATAAGACTTGTAATTGGTTCACTAATATGTCAAGTGATTCGAAGCCTCAATAACACCTGGATACAAATTTTGGATTGCGAGTGTACCTGGTTAGTTTCCAAATTGTGATTCCATCTATCATTATCTTTTAAGTAATTATCTTTCAATATACACAAAAATATTCCAAATTTCATGTACAGTCATGGTCAATAGTTCTGCAACACCTTCCAATGAGATGGCTTCGAAAAATGATCCGAAACTATAGCTGTTGGTGTCTGCAATATTGGCTCATAAGTTTCAATCGAATGGCTCGCTTTTATTCACCAGGTTGCAGAACTTTTGACCATGTCTGTACATATAAGAGATTTTGACAATGGTTTTGGATAGGAGAGAGAGAGAGAGAGAGAGAGAGAGAGAGAGAGAGAGAGAGAGAGAGTGAGAGAGAGAGAGAGAGAGAGAGAGATAAGGAAGGGAGGTATAGAATGATAAAGAGGACCGAGGAGAGATAAGGGGAGGGAGAGAGGAGAGATAAGGGGGAGGGAGAAAGGGAGGTAGAGAGGAGAGATAAGGAGGGAGATTTATATGGGAAGGAGGTAGAGATGAAGAGAGGGGAAATAAATTTACCTTTCAAAACAACCACCATCTAACTGTGTTCTGGCCATAGTGTGTAGAGCAGGGGTTCTCAACTTTTGTACGTGAGATTAATTTGGGGGTACATTCGGATACCACAGTCCCTAGCCCACCTGAGTCGAAGCCCGAAATCTGAAGCAGGTGGTTTCTGGACGACAGCCCACCCAAAGCCTCCATTGGTTCGAAATGTGTGTGTAGCCTTGTGATGGTTTGGGTGGGCTGTCGTCCAGAAACTCCCTGCTTCAGATCTCGGGCTTCGACTCAAGTGGGCTAGGGACTGTGGTATCCGAGTGTACAGTCGGCGGCAAAAGTCCTGTCGCCTCGCCTACCTCACCCAGGCCCGTGAGATTCATAGACTCGAGAATGCTAGGGGTGGAAAACGGATATTTTTGCCAACAGATGGCGCACTGTGAGTGTGAAAGGGGGGGGGGGGCATTGGAGAGAGGAGGGGGGTTGGAACTGTTGGGGGAACGAAGGTGGGGAAAGGAGGGGATAAGTTGTTTGAGGCTGAATTCCACAAATTTCCATCAGTTTTACCATTATAATATTATAATGATCCGCTTTCATATTTACTTGGTAATCTTTTACGTTTGTAGCATATGGATGACAATATGATTAAATTACAACCCATGCAAACATATATTGAAAATATTTAAATAGATCCCCAAAATAACGTGAATTTGGAAGTCTTGTAAGTTCTCTCTCTCTCTCTCTCTCTCTCTCTCTCTCTCTCTCTCTCTCTCTCTCTCTCTCTCTCGTATATTTACGTAATGATTTCATGACAAAGTTAGTTAATGGGCTTACTCTATCGTGTAATCTGATGGTGAGTCAGTTAACCAGTGATGTGTAGGTATGTTCACCGTATAATTATATGTGAAACATCTGCTATACCGATGGTTTACGTATACGATCAAAATTAGATAACCTTTTCTGGGTGTGAATACAGGGCTCAGATTTTGAATGCAGCCACCGAACAGACAGAAGAGATGTGTTGGGGAACTTCCACGCCTTACTACAGTCTTATCACAGCACCCTAACAGAAGAGATGTGTTGGGGTACTTCCACGCCTTATTATAGTTTTATCACAGCACCCTAACAGAGAAAAGTAAAACGTGGTGTGTAGAAAGAGGTAATATATAATGGTGTCCTTGATAATATTATGTATATTGTATTCTTTGAAAAAAAATATGTGAAACTCGCTACCACTATGATGTTATTTATATATTTATAATAATACAATTATTAATAGCATCAATATATAAATGTTTATTCAACTAACTTGTTGCAGGCGAGCGTAACCTGGTGGTTTGCTTGTTCGTCTTGTGATCAGGGAATCAGATGTTCGAGTCACACTGATACCACTTTACCTAGAAGGTATGACAGTGGTCCTGCTCTCTTACAGTATAGCAATGCTATTTGATTTCCTAAATCCTTAATTAAGCAGTGGAAGAATTTCTTTTTCAATTAAATGTATGTATACAAATAATTTATATGTATTACTTGGTGTGTCTGTGCACAAATTAACGAGGTTAAGGGGATCATTTATTTTGGGTGACTTTGAAGCAAATAATTCCTCCAAACTATGCCAGGGAACACAGACTACCTCAGTATGCAAGTTTTTTTTTTTTTTTTTTTTTTTTTTGTAGTGTTCAAAGAGTAACGTAAACTCCAAAACGACCACAACAAACGTCCCCCTTAATAGAGTGTTAGTTTCTTGTGGTTGATTAAGGCCAGATACCCGTCCGATTATTTATGAATTTTGTTATTACTTACATAGGCATGGCCACAGGGAGAGCAAACTCAGTGGAGGTCATCTCTGAACGAGGGCGAATCATTGGACTCTGGGAAAGTGGTATGCCTACGAGAGAGATTGCGCTAACCACCGGCGTATCCCAACGGAGCGTTCAAAGGTGGATTAAACGATTCGAAGAGGAGGGATCGCTGCACACCAAACCAAGGAGAGGAAGGCCTCGGGTAACTACACCTGACGATGATGCCCGTATTCTCGACGCTGTGGAAGACCAGCCCTTAACATCAGCAGTTCATCACACCCGTAACCTTGAGCTTCCTTGTCATCCTTGCACCACCAGACGACGGATCCACGAGGCAAACATTCAATGTTATATCCCGGCCACTAAAGAAAAATTAACCCAGCAACAAAGGGAATGTCGCCTTGGATTTGCTCTACAATATCTGCAAGCTGATCACTCCTTTTGGAATCATGTCATCTTTACTGATGAAAAATATTTTTCATCGGTGGAAGCACGAGCACGGCACTGCTGGAGGAGAGGGAATACCCGATATCATGAAGAAAATATTCAAGAGAGAGCTAGAAGTGGAAGAGTAGGTGTTAATTTTTGGGGTTGGATGTGGGCTGAGGGTCCAGGGGAATTGGTAAACTTGTCCGGTAAATTCACTGGCAAGGAATACGTGAAAGTGTTAGAGGATGTCCTCCTGCCTACCGTTAGATGTATGGCTATTCCCCACCCACACCCTATCATTCTGGTGCACGATAACAGCCCAGTTCATACCAGCAATGTGGTAAAAAAATGGTTAGAGCAGCATCCAGAAATAGAGGTAATAAACTGGCCACCTAAAGGGTGCGATCTTAATCCTATTGAGAACCTATGGGCAATAATGGTTCGTGACTGGGACGTGGGCGAACAGAGAACTTGCCAAGCCATTGAAACGAAAGCTTTTGATGTGTGGGAGTCAATACGACGTCGCCCAAACATTTGTCAAAATCTTGTGAAGTGTATGCCTGAACGCATAAATGAGGTTATATATGCTAATGGTGGCTGGTCATCTTACTAAGGACTACATAGTAAAACCTTGTATGAGACTGTTTATTATTTTACATTATATATACTGGTATATATATAAAAATATTATTGTTAATTCTTTCATTTCGCCTGATAATTACTCCAGTCTGAAATGAATTTATATTTTGGTGAAATAATTTATATTGTATCCTTTCTTGCAAAAACGTTATGGCTGTCTTGGGAACTTTACATTTATGTAGATTGACAATGTAAATAAATCTGTAAAAAAATATTATCTATTATCCTTCAATAATATAATTAATTAATATTAATATTACAGGTAGTATGAGTAATATTACATCGCTAAAACATTATTAAACACATTTAAGGGTCCTGTGTTTGTGTTCGAAAATTGGAGACTATTGGTTTCTGCTTTCTGTGCCACAAAACAAACTCCTTCAGTGTGGATGGTGCTGCTTGGCGATGTTTGGAGGACTAACTTATCTTCATTTTTCTGACTACTTCACAGGGTCCTTAATAATGTTCAGCTTCAGTATTTTTAGGTTTCCGTGTTGCTACAGAGTTACGTGTTGTTTTATATCTGCCTCTTCCTGTGAGAACACGAACCTAAGAGCAAGTCATTGCTGATCATCTACTGTATAGTCATCCACTTCTCCCTGGGGCAGTGGGCTGCGAAAACCTCCCTGCCTGTCGAAAAAAGCTACTAATATGGGGTTTCACATCTCCAAGTCCCGTTGGTGGTCGAATCAGTAATGCAGCTCTCTGCTGTGTAGACAGTCGCAGGTTCGAATTCGCCAGGGACTATATACCAGCGTGGTTACAGACCCCATATTCTAATAAAATAACACTATTAATTATGCTGAATAATATGTCGAAAACACTTGCCGACGTAAGTAGACAGTAAGATCAATATACCATTGATATATGTAAACTAATGCCGACTTGACATCCTGGTATGTTTCCACCTATGTAATAAGACGATCACTCTCCCTTAAAGGGTTAATATATATTTAATAAAATAACTAAGGTCACTACTACACAATAATTCTCGAGTGCCTAGGGTTCGAAATCACCAAGAATCACCGGTGGTTATTATACAGCCACCAAATTTACAGGATAGTAACTGTTAATTGCAATATGGGTTTCCCGATTGTAATGAATTCGGTGGATTATAATTATTATCCATTTACACAACAATCTACATCTTCCTCGGTTCTTCTATATCCATCAAAACCCAGAAAAGGTTATCTAATTTTGATCGTATACGTAAACCATCGGTATAGCAGATGTTTCACATATAATTATACGGTGAACATAGCTACACATCACTGGTTGACTGACTCACCATCAGATTACACGATAGAGTAAGCCCATTAACTAACTTTGTCATGAAATCATTACGTAAATATACGAGAGAGAGAGAGAGAGAGAGAGAGAGAGAGAGAGAGAGAGAGAGAGAGAGAGAGAGAGAGAGAGAGAGAGAGAGAGAGAGAGAGAGAGAGAGAGAACTTACAAGACTTCCAAATTCACGTTATTTTGGGGATCTATTTAAATATTTTCAATATATGTTTGCATGGGTTGTAATTTAATCATATTGTCATCCATATGCTACAAACGTAAAAGATTACCAAGTAAATATGAAAGCGGATCATTATAATATTATAATGGTAAAACTGATGGAAATTTGTGGAATTCAGCCTCAAACAACTTATCCCCTCCTTTCCCCACCTTCGTTCCCCCAACAGTTCCAACCCCCCTCCTCTCTCCAATGCCCCCCCCCCCCTTTCACACTCACAGTGCGCCATCTGTTGGCAAAAATATCCGTTTTCCACCCCTAGCATTCTCGAGTCTATGAATCTCACGGGCCTGGGTGAGGTAGGCGAGGCGACAGGACTTTTGCCGCCGACTGTACGTGACAGGTTTCTCAAAATACTTCGGTTTTGAATAACTGCAAATCTGTTTGTAGAAAGTGGCCTACATGTGCTAGGCTAGATGTGTCCTCCACTAGAACCAAGACACTAAGTGATAACGTTAACAAGGAAACTCTTGGAGTTATGTCACTTGAAACTCACTAAGTCAATAAGCCATGCATTTCTTGTTATCTTTTCACCATCTACCTGTGTTCCTTCCCAGCCCCCTATGTCCCTGTTCACCTAGCAGTAAGTAAGTACCCGGCTGTAAGAGCAAGGATAGCAACCTTGTAGACTGGGGGAAGATGTGTTGATGTAACAAGACTGACTGCCTTAATGACCACCACCATGAGTCGATAAGCATAAAGCCCTAAATCTTCTTTATGTTCTGGCTATAGTGTGTCGAGGTTGTATTCGTGTTTTGTAGTAAAGGGTTTGAATGATAGATATTTACCTTTCAAAACATCCTCCATCTAACTGTGTTCTGGCTATAGTGTCGAGGTTGTTGTCGTGTTTTGTAGTAAAAGGTTTGAATGATAGATATTTACCTTTCAAAATATCCACCATCTAACTGTGTTCTGGCTATAGTGTCGAGGTTGTTGTCATGTGTTGTAGAGGGTCCAGGTGCCCTTATACCCTTGGCCTTCACCCCAAACTCCCCCAGGGTCTTTAGCACCAGTTCCCACTCCAGGGGGCCTAGGGTCGAGTCAGGGAAATAGAGCCAACCGTACCTGTATGTGTGTCAATTAATGTTTACTAACAATATGGGTCTACTTACACCATAAAGTAATTAAATGTAATAAAAACCTACTAGAAATACTAAACATTGCTAAAAGGAATAAAACAAACAATCTAAATCGATAAACCGATTAAAAGTACTAAAAATATACTTAAATAAAAACACTAAATATTGCTAAAAGAAAAAACAAACAAATTAAATAGATAGACCAACTAAAAAATTGAATAGATAGATCTACTAAAAAATACTTAAATGAAACTACAAAATACTACTACACATTGCTAAAAGAAATAATACAATACAGATAGACTTATTTAAAAAAAATACTAAAAAATACTGAAGATATCTTTTAAAATATTACACGTTGCTAAAAAAAATTAATACTACACAGATAGAAATTAAAAAAAAAAAAAAAATATATATATATAATACTAAAAGGATACTAATTAAAAAGAAGACACAAATTGTTTACAACTAAAATATTGATAGACTAACGCATTGGGTGGTTGTAAGGAGGCGACCACTTGACATGCTCTGCTTTCACCACCGGGCCGTAAGTCAGTCTGGTAAAGATGGGCCCCAGGCAGACGAGTGAACCCCAACAATGACCACGCGCTTTCTATTAGACTCATCTGCAGTCTGGTGGGCACTTCAGGGAGAGGTGTGGTGGTGCTCAGGTCAGCCAGGGATACGGAAGGTGGTACGTGTATCTCTGAAAATATTTATATATGTCTCAGAAACGACCACCAAGTATATCTCTGTAAATAAAACATTTATTTAAGCCTCAGAAACGACCAATACGTGTATCTCTGTAAACAAAACATTTATATAAGCCTCAGAGACGACCACCAAGTGTATCTCTGTAAACAAAACAATTAAATTTGCTTCAGAAACGACCACCACGTGCATCTCTGTTTTCAGGGAGGGGTGTGGTGGTCAGGTAAGCTAGGGATACGAAAGGTTGCAAGTGTATCTCTGAATGTAAGCATTAAAGATTGTAAATAATACACTTTTGGTACATTGGAGCATGCCTTGATTCTTCCAAACTAATGCTAGGAAACAGAACCAGATGAACAAAAATAATGGTGGCCTCATGTTATTGCTTGGAATAATATGTTTGGCGAAATAACTTTCTCCACGGATTTACAACCAATCAACCGACTAACACTTCCTCAAGCTCTCAATAGATGTCACTCATTATATAGATTTATCACCAACCAACTAACACTTCCTCAAGCTCTCAACAGATGTCACTCTTTATATAGATTTATCACTAACCAACCAACACTTCCAAAAGCTCTCAATAGATGTCACTCTTTATATAGATATATCACCAACCAACTAACACTTCCTCAAGCTTGTTGTTTCTGTGGTGTTGCTGGTGTTGTTTGTCTGTTGTGGTTCTGTGTATTGTTTTGTTGTGAATGTTTATGTGGGTGTAGGTGTGTGTGTGTGTGTGTGTCCCTGGCTAATTAAGTGTTTAGTGGTTTGTGTTGTTTGCTTTCCATCTAGGCCTTGCCTGGCCTGATGCAGAGTGCGGATTCCTGCCTGGAGGCCGACTTGGCAATGACGGAGGAAGATGAGTCTCCAATTGAGGATCACTGGCCTGAGCTGCCTTCTCGCAACCCTCCTCCCCTCTCCTCGGTCACTCTGCCGCAGCTCAGGTTGAAGCTGTCCACCTCCTCAACCTCTACCAAGCGACCCGTTGATGCCTCGTCCGTCACCTCGCAGGATTCTGATGGTGTGGACTGTTTGCCTCCAGCTGCCAAGACTGCCAAGGGTGCTTCAGCTGTGCACGACGTACCTTCTCTGCCTCACCCTGGTATTTCTTCTTTGTATACCAACTCCTTGCCCTCGTCCAACCTTCCTGCTTTTGCCCCGAGAGATGCCTATTTCAAACTCTCCTTCTCTGGAAACCTATCTATGGATACAAAGCTGCGTTGGTTGTCTGATGTCAACAGGGCCTTCCAGCTGCAGCGTGAACTGGCTGAAGTAAAGATGGCTACTGTCACCTCCCGGTTTGTCTACATCTCTAGGAAGCGTCAGAATATCATTGATAGAGTGAAGGCTGGTGAATTTTTATTTCTGCCTCTCATTCTTGAAGACACACCCGAGAGGCCTCGTAAGTTCCCCAGCTACATCCTCACCCGTTTTCCTATTGATGTTGACCCGAAACTTGCCAAAGGATACCCTGGTGTGTACTCTGCCCGTCGTTTCCGATCCACCTCCAAATGAGATTTCCTTTGATTTCCTCCCCTGTCTTCCACCGTGTGAGGTGAGGTGCTGGTGAGTTGGGCATATCTCCCGGTACTGTTCTGCCAGGCCGAAGTGTGCATGGTGTGCCGCCGACCATGATTCCAAGACGTGTCCTGTCAGGGGTGAACTATCACGTCCTGCTGCCTCCACCTCTGAGCCTTCACCTCCTGAGGATACATCTCGATGGAAGTGTCCACGATGCCTTCAGCCAGGGGTTAACGTGTGGCATGGATGTACTCGATGTGAGGTCCAGGCTCGTGTCTCTACTATTGCTCTGCCTCTACCACCACCACAACCACCACCTCCCCAGTCTGCTCCTCCTACCAGCCCTGCCTCGCCTCCAGATCTGGCCCTCCGCAAGTCTGCTGCTACCCTCATGGCACGATGTACGGTTCTCGAAAACCGCTTTTCTGCCCTTGAAGCCAGGATTGACGGGCTAGTTGCCGCTCAGGCTACTAATGACTCAAAACTCTCCACCTTGGTCGAGGCTCAGCAGGCCATCATCTCAACTGTCACTACCCTTACCGAAAAGATGGATACTGTTGCATCTCGCCTTGAAACGCTTTTCGAGTCAGTCCCTTCTCCTGGTCCATCTTCTTCTCCTGGTCGCTCATCTGCCCCCACTCACCGGACTTCTACCTCCAAATACAGAGTTCGCTAGTGATTGCCGGCTGGATGTCATCTCCTGGAATGTATGTGGTATCTCCAGTTATGCTAAGCTCACTCAACTCAAGGCCTATGTTTTTCGTCATCATCCCAGTGTTATTTTTCTTCAGGAAGCATTTCCAGGATGGCCGCTCGCTGCTGGGCAAGCTCCTCCCCTCTCAGGTTATGTGCCATATGTTCATCTGGTAAGGAATGATCTCCTGACTTGCATACATAGCTCCTTGCCACATCGCCTTCTCCGTACCTCCACTGATCCTGACATGACCATTCAGCTATTTGAGGTTCTACATGGGAATGGAGTACTTCAACTATGTAATGTCTCGTCTGCCCCAGCTAGACTCACTCTTGAGGCTCTTCCTTCTCCAACAGTGCATGGTATGGTGTATATGGGAGATTTTAATGCTCAGCATTCTGATTTGTGTGATGGTTCTGGCTCTATTAATCGTTAAAGTATTCGTCTCCTTTCATACATCCACAAGCATTATCTGACACACTGGGACACTGGCGGTGCCACTCATTGCCGGGGAGGTACTCTGGATTACATCCTCTCGTCTGGTCTGATAGCATCACAGGTCCAGTGCTTCTCCGTGCCAGACTTATTCTCTGATCACATCGCTCTTCGGTTTCATTATTCTCTACCTGCTGGGTCAAGTGCTTCAGCCACTCGTTTGCGTATTGCTGTGCCCCTTAAATATTGCCCGACTTACATCTTATTTATGACCCATGTATTCCCTACATTTGACATATCATCAGCTGAACAGTTGTACTCTGATCTTGTATCTGCTACTCATGACTTTTATAGGCTATATGTCTCCCGGTCACACCTCCAGCATCGCCATACTGCCCACTCCTGGACGCTGGATGCACGTATACAGGAGGCAAAGGAGGAGGCTAAACGTGATGGCCTATTGTTTCAAGCCAACCCAACCCCTGACCTCCTCCATCGTTACCAGATGTCTAGGGATGCTTTAGTTACCCTGCAGGAGTGTGCTCACACTGAGTCTTGGCAGCGGTTCATGGACAGCATCAACCAGCAAACAAGTGTGGCTTCTATGTAGCACCTCATCCGTAGGTTTGTTAAAATGACACCGGCCACTGCTCGTCATCACACTCCTGCCGACTATGCCAAACAACTTGTCGATGCCTGGTCAGAACAATCTACCCCAGCCAGTCTACCCATCCACATACAAGATGCACTAGCTTTCCGTGCTGTGTGCTGCTGTCCATTGGCTTCGTCTAATGTCTGCTCTGTTACAAGATGATGATGATGATGCAGAGGAGATAACTGAGTAGGAGTTGCTCCGTGCTTTCTCTCGGGGTAGAGCTTCTTTCCCTGGTGATGATGGTATTATTATGCTGTGCTGTGCCTACTTCAACAAGTTCCTAGGAACCCTCTACTTCGACTGTACATTCTTTATCTTCGTGACAGTTGTGTACCACGAGCCTGGACCAGCAGCACAATAATACTCATCCCTAAGCCGGGCACTGCGAAGTTCTGGCCTATTTCCCTTACTTCCTGTTTTTGTAAGGTTATGGAGAGAATCTTACTCAATCATCTTATGTACAGACTGCAGGATCGCCTTTCTCCATGGCTGTTTGGTTTCCTTCACCAGAGGAGCACACATCACTGCCTAGTCAACCTGTACTCTCGCCTTTCCAGGGACAGTGTGGTGGCCTTCATTGACCTTCGAAGTGCCTTCGATGTTGCTAATAGAGACGTCATTTTGGATCAACTGGTTGACTTTGGGATAAAGGGTAATCTACTATGGTGGATTCGGGGCTACCTGAGTAACAGGACCTCCCTTGTATTTTTCAGTGGTGCACTCAGTCCTTTGCGCAGTTTTCATCTTGGTACGCCTCAAGGGGGTGTTCTCAGCCCATTGTTATTTAATATTCTGATGCATCGGTTGCTCACTTCTCTCCCTGATATTCCTGGAACTACAATTACGTGCTATGCTGATGATATCTGTGTTCATTCTACCTCACCAAGGGATCTCCAGCGGTTTCTTGACTTATTCTCTGTGGCCTCCTCTCACTGTGGCATTATTGTCTCCCCAGATAAGAGCAGAATATTCACCTGCCACCTTCCTCAAGCTCGGCCAGTGTTCACCATTGGAGGGACTGTCATTCCCATGTGTTCCCAGTACCGCTACCTGGGCGCGCCAGTCATTATTTGGCCCATTGTCCCTGCCAGACCTCAAGAACATCCCATTGTCCAGGACTTATTGGGTCGTCTCCAGCGCCGACTTACGCCACTTCAATGGCTCTCTAACCACTCCTCGGGCATCTCCTTCCCAGTAGCCAGGACTATCTATATTGCTTTTATCCGTTCAGTTGTTGATTACCTCTCCCCTGCTTTGATTCCACTTCCTAGAGCTACTCTGGAAACTTTAGAAAAATTTCAGAATAGAGCAATGAGAATCATTCTCGGCTGTCCAATGTCGACCAGGATAGTGAACATGCAGCGTGAGTTGAGTCTTCCCCCGTTAGTGGAGAGAATTCATTGTAATGTTACTTGCTTCACTGTCAAGTGCCTCCATTTCCCACATCTTTCACCCCATTACTCTGAGTTAGTCAGGACTTCTCTTAGACCAAACTTCCCTGTTCCTCCCATACTGCCTGCTGGACGTACTCTTATAAGGTCTGTTTCCTCTATACTCCGTAGTTTTAATATAGATATAATGGTGGCAGACGTCCCCCCAGGGCCCCCTCCGTGGATGCTACCAACACCTGATGTGAGCTTTACACCTACTTCCAAGTCGGAGCTGCCTTCTCTACAGCGGCAGTTGGCTCTGGAACACATAGAAACAGTGACTTCCTCCATCACAGATCCATACTGCCTCTACACTGATGGCTCATTGTAGGTGGATGGTACAGCAGGTTGTGCCGTTTTCTCGCCTGACCTGGAGTCACCTCCAGGACTCCAAAACTGCCCTTCATTCCCTCTCCTGTGATCAGCCCACACACTCTATTGTTATTCAGCAGATTTTATCGTTTTTGGCCTTATTGCGTTATCGTAACTTGATTGTCAAATTTTTATGGGTGCCATCCCATGTAGGTTTACGTCACAATGATTCAGTTGACAGACTCGCAAAGGAAGCCTGCCATCTGCCTCTTCGTGGTGTTGGACGTCCTCTCTCCCTGACATGTTACCTTTCTAGAGTTCGCTTCACCTCTCTCCTCCCTGTATGGCGACGCAGGGATGCAGAGAGGCCCTTCAGCATCTCCATCACCCATTACGAGTCTGACTGCCATAACAAATATTCCTACCGTCGTCGAGGCCTCATGGTTCGGAGGCACAATGTAGTCTTTGCTCGTTTGAGGCTTGGCTACCGGCCACCATGGCTGGTTGCTGGGATGCAGGGTGAGCCTCCCTTCACTGAGTGTCGCTTGTATCGAGCGCCTCGTGCTAACACTATGGAGCACTATTGCCTGGCCTGCCCCACTGTCCGACACTTGCTGCCCCAGGGCCTGCCACTTGATGGGGTTTGTCGACACCTGCTGAACCATCAGGTTCTGGAGGAACTTCTGGTACGCCACCCTCGTTTTGGTGTATTCAAGTAGGTCATGATGTAAATATTTGTCTGTGTGCTTGTGCTCCATTCTGTTAGGTTTTCGTGGTGTGTGTGCTTGTGTGTGTGTGTGGTCATTGGGTTCTCGTGAGTCCCGCCTACCCTTGTGTATTGTTGTCTGCCTGTTGACTGACGCTACGGCGCAATGAATAAAAAAAAAAAAAAAAAAAAAACACGTCCAAAAGCTCTCAATAGATGTCACTCTTTATACAGATTTATCACTAACCAACTAACACTTCCAAAAGCTCTCAATAGATGTCACTCTTTATACAGATTTATCAGAGCCGTAGATATAGAGAGTTTGGCCAATCATCGGACAGGCGCCATGTTGTTACCCAAGTAGACAGACACACTCATAGCTTATTTTACGTGTCACAGTTTTGTAGGCAAAATAATGGTTATATTGTAATCATATTACATTTTACAACATTATTCTTAAAGGGGATACTTAATTTTTGTTACATTGGAGTGTCTTGATTCCTCCCAAGTATACATATGCCAGGAGAAAGGACCAGATGAACAAAAATCATGGTGTTCTGTTGCATGGAATAGTTTGGAGCCATCATTTGCTCCACATTTACCAACACTATACTTCCCACTTAACATAACATTAGACAATGCAATTGAATATAAGGGAAAATGTTCTTTTTGGTGAGTTGGAGTGCCTTCATTCCTCCAAAGTATGAGGGTTTAGTAGTACAGTTTATCGTATTATACAGTACAACTTCTACTGGTATAATTACCATGTTAAAGTGCTTTTTATATTTGTAATGGTATTTTACTGTAAGCAGGGTAAATGAAGAAATACAGTACCGGTACAGTATAGGCAATGCCTTGAAAATTGTAGTACTGTAGTTACATTTGTAGATACAAACTACCATTAAGAAATCCATTAAAACTAAAAAGATGAGTATTCGTTACTATAATTATAATTATACACATATGTTATATAACTGTATCAAAACTAACCTTGTGTTATAATATTACCTAAGTTTAAGGGGAAATATTCTTTTTGGTGAATTAGATTACCTTCATTCCTCCAAAGAATGAGGGTTTAGTAGTACAGTTTATTGTGTTATACAGTACAACTTCTACTGGTATAATTACCATGCTAAGGGGCTTTTTATATTTATAATGGTATTTTGTGATTTCAGGACAAGCATATAAAAATATGAGAATAAACTATGAGTACTTCTCAAAGGTAAAATTAACATTAAAAATTACGTACTGTATAATAAGGTTACAGTAAGGTACAGTCGGCGGCAAATGTCCTGTCGCCTCCTTCAGCGCTTCTTGAAGGATAACATAAAGGCTAATTATCGAACAACCACTTTCACCAATATAGAATTACACTATTCACCGATTAATTACAAATCCTCTCTTACTTTTTCAGTTTACGAGCCTGTGAAGCTTATAATTCCATACTTACTTTATGACTAGGCCGATTTGGCGACAGGACATTTGCCGCCTGCTGTACTATGGTGCACAAAAGTCGTGTCCATTGCCCAGCCACAATAAGATTTCGAATAGCCAGATTCTAATATTTCGAAACACTTGGGAAAATGCTCTGGTCTGGCAACAGATGTCGCCTATCCTGCATGGACATCAACAAGTGACTTAAGCAAACAATAATGCATTGAATTGTGTGGTATACAATAATCTCTATGCCCCGTTGTGGATTTTTTTTTTTTTTTACGTAGTATTTATATAATTATAGTTTCTACCATCAGTGTAATTTTTATGATGATCAGCACATAACATTTACGGTTATTTAACACACTTCCAAATATACAAAGTGTGAGTATTGTAATGGGATGTTTAAACATTGCAGACCTAATGAGTTGTGTAACTCCTTGGTCTCCATTTTCCTGTGGGTCTTCCAGCTTTAGATTGAGGGAAAGCCAATGCAAGACCATTAATGATGCTGCTACGGCCACCTCACGTTCCCTTGCGTGAGTTGTAGACCAAAGCCTGACTCAGTCTTATGTATCAGCATGAGCTGATACAGCTATGTGCAGTAATATTTGTTCTAAAGGATTTAAGTTATTCAGATTTTAACTCGTTTTATCTTTTGGTATCACTCCATATCATCTTATCTCTTATTAGTTAAATCAACCATCTCTAACGTTATCAGAAGCGTGGTAATGCTCCAGTCTCATACAACCTGTCTCATCCAGCCCCCACCTCCTCCAGTTCCCCTCTCCCTCCTCTAATTAATTCTTCCCCTCCACCCTCCCAACACATCAAAGGGCGACATCTGTTAGCTGATCATAGCATTTCCTCAGCTGTTCCGAAACTTCAAACTCAGTTTACTTGAATTCTCACTATGGCTGGGTAATGGACACAACTTTTGTGCACCATAGTACCTGACATTTACATATATATATAGAAGAAATAATCCCTCTGGACTTGGTTTTTCTATTCACTGATAAGTTAATTAATTAAGTATACAATAATTTATAAAACTATGTAAAAGATTATTAAAGTTTGAAAGAAAGCTATAGTAAGTGTTGGCACTGTACTAACCGAGCAGAGGAACGAGTTGTTGTTTGGGCTCCAATCTTGTCTTTTGACTTTATTTGCCCAAAGCTGCCTCCTTTGGGTATCTCTTGGGAACCTGTGCATTGTTTTGCCCATTCCTGGGTGCATTGAACAACCCCATGCTGAACAACAAGGCATTTTTTACTGTGACTATAGGGAGGCTGACGGTGACATTGGGTAACAACATGGCTCCTGTGTGTCACGTGACCGCGTTCAACCAATCAGCAACCAGCTCGATTGGAACTTAGTTGGCCAAACTCTCTATATCTATGGCTCTGTTAGAGATTTATCACCAACCAACCAACACTTCCAAAAGCTCCCAACAGATGTCACTCTTTATATAGATTTATCACTGACCAACCAACACTTCGATCCAAAAGCTCAAAACAGATGTCACTCTTTATATACAGTAGATTTATCACTAACCAACCAACACTTCCAAAAACTCTCAACAGATGTCACTCTTTATATAGATTTATCACCAACACTTTCAAAAACTCTCAACAGATGTCACTCTTTACATAGATTTATCACTAACCAACCAACACTTCCAAAATCTCTCAACAGATGTCACTCTTTATATAGATTTAACACTAACAAACCAACATTTCCCAAAACTCTCAACAGATGGCACTATAGTTCTTTGGTTTAAATACCGAGATACTTGAGACGGGGCAGCGAGTGGAGTAAGGGTACCAACTGAGTAACGTGGTTACCGTCTGACAAGGAGAGGGAGAGGTATCTGAGACTTGGTGATATGCTTTCCATTCCTCTTGTCCACTGTCCTTTAAACGTAACCATCCCAGAGCTGTGCAAATATAAAAATAAAAAAATAAAGTATATATAGATTGATTTGATGATGAAAGATGAAAGATATAATATTCCTGCAGCAGCCACGGCTCACCGACAATGTAGCAGCCACATATATGGCCACTCTAGTAACCACATAATTATATGGCCACTCCTGTAGCGCCAGTTATACCACTCTATATCCCTGTGTCTATTCATAGCCAAACGGGTTCACTAATCCCTGACCCAGACAGACCTAAGCAGCCCTTGGGAGCATGCCTGCCTTCAGCCAAGCCGCAGTATCCATTCCCCATGCCATGCTGACTCATCCATGGGAACGTCTACCTGCCCATGCACATGGGTCAGGCTATCACGTGATAACGCCTCATCCGGGACCTGGTTCAGACTTTATATAAGGGCCCAGGCCTGCTGGGACAATCACTTACATTCGAGCACTGGAAAGAGAAGGTCCTGCCTGCTGCCACACCTGTCTGCCGCCACACCTGCCTATCCGTGTTCCCGTCTTGATCACACGGCCATCTTCCTGCCTCCAGACGACTCTCCTGCAGCAGTCACAGCTCACCGACGGCACGGCACGGCACGGCACACCAGCATACTACCATATTCTGTGTGACCCTCGTGTACTACCAATAAACTGTACTGTGTATACTAGAGTCTCTTCACCCCGGGTTATGACGCAAGGGCTTCCTTGACGTTATAAAAATGAGGAGGAATTTTTTTATTTATAAATTGATTTGATAATGAAAGAGGACAATTTATATATTTATAGATTGATTTTATGATGAAAGAGAAAACATATTATATTTTTAAATTGATTTGATGACAAAAGAAGAGGGAAGTTTTTATTTATAAATGGATTTTCTGATGAAAGAGAAACCATTATATACTTATAAATTGATATTATGATGAAAGATGGAAGAATATTAATTTATAGATTGCCATGATTCCTACAAAGTATGCCAGGAAAGAGGACCAGGTTAATTAACATAAATATTGGTGGCCTGTTGCTTGGAATAGACTGGAGGAATCGGTTTTTTAATTTAGATTTATAAACACTCAACTAACCCTCTTTATATTGGTAACAGTGAGAGACAGAAAACCCACACAATCAGAGGTAGATGGTAACACTGAGAAACATTAACTAGAACAATGGTAACACTGAGAGACAGTAACAGTAACATTGGTAACAGTGACATTAACATTAATATTGGTAACAGTGAGACAGTAACATTGGCAACAGTGAGACAGTAACAGTAACACTGGTAACAGTGAGACAGTAACAGTAACATTGGTAACAGTGAGACAGTAACAGTAACATTAGTAACAGTGAGATAGTAACAGTAACATTGGTAACAGTGAGAGACAGTAACAATAGTAACACTGAGAGACAGTAACAGTCAGAGATAGTAACAATGAGAGTGAGAGACAGTAACAATGAGAGTGAGAGACAGTAACAGTGAGAGTGAGAGACAGTAACAATGAAAGTGAGAGATAGTAACAGTGAGAATGAGAGACAGTAACAATGAGAGTGAGAGACAGTAATAATGAGTGAGAGACAGTAACAGTGAGAGTGAGAGACGGTAACAGTGAGAGATAGTAACAATGAGTGAGAGACAGTAACAATGAGAATGAGAGACAGTAACAATGAGTAAGAGACAGTAACAATGAGATTGAGAGTGAGAGATAGTAACAGTGAGAGTGAGAGACAGTAACAATGAGAGTGAGAGACAGTAACAGTGAGAGTGAGAGACAGTAACAATGAGAGTGAGTGAGAGACAGTAACAGTGAGTGAGAGACAGTAACAGTGAGAGTGAGATAGTAACAGTGAGAGTGAGACAGTAACAGTGAGAGTGAGAGACGGTAACAGTGAGAGATAGTAACAATGAGAGTGAGAGATAGTAACAATGAGAGTGAAAGACAGTAACAGTGAGAGACGGTAACAGTGAGAGTGAGAGACAGTAACAGTGAGAGTGAGACAGTAACAATGAGAGTGAGAGACAGTAACAATGAGAGACAGTAACAATGAGAGTGAGAGACGGTAACAGTGAGAGACAGTAACATTGAGAGTGAGAGACAGTAACAGTGAGAGTGAGACAGTAACAATGAGAGTGAGAGACAGTAACAATGAGAGTGAGAGATAGTAACTCACCTTGATAAGAGTGTCTGGATAGAGGCATTAGGAGTGTAGGTAGGATTAGGATGGTACCACAAATCCCACAGTTCGAGGGTGTATGTGTATCGAACCAGACTATCTACCAGAGGGGTCAGATTAGGTGGCTTACCATTGATGCTATCCCTCACTTCTGTTGGTGTAAGGTAAGGGAGGAGAGCAGAGTATGCAATCACACGTCCATCCTTTACATTTATACTTGGGTGACTGAATATACTACTAATGGAACTCCATAAGCCTTGGAATGGTAGGGCGTTACTTGCAATGGCAGTTAGGACGGCAGGTGAGGCTTTAGTGTCCTCAACCAGGTCTAACCATTGCTCTCTATTCCTTACTCCGGCGTCACGAAGGAGTTCCACTACCTCTACAACCATGTGGTTAGGCACTGGGTCTATGTGTAGGTGTAGAAGTCCTGCCAAGTGCTGCAAAACATTCTGGTACATTTTCAGGTCAGTAATACTCGAGGCCAAGGTGTCGTTCAGTACTTTCCTTATACTGGAACGTTTCATCATTGGTCGTGACATCAACCGAGAGGAAGTTGTGTATACCTGATGATATTTCCTGAGTGATTCTACAATGTGTAAAGCTACATAGTAATCCTGTAGGCCTTTATGAGGTGCTGAGTATTGCTGAAGTCCAAGTTTAATGCATTTTGAAGTGAGGAAACCCCCCAACATCTCCTCATCTGGCAACCCTCGATTCATAGCTTCACTTCTGAGACGCCTCACTGCTTCGGGAGTAAGAACTAATTGATTGAGAGAGAGTGCCACCAGCAGCTCTTTGCATAACACTTCCTCCCACTCGTCTATCAAATCACTTATGGTGGCTTGACTCATATCACACGTAGCCTTGTGATTGGATAACCTTTGCTGGAGTTTCATCTTAGAGAGACGATGAGTGTGGTAATAGAGTTCAGTCTGTGTAGTGGTAATACCTAAAGCATCAGGGTCTTGGTCCCAAACCCAGGCTGATAGTAATAAGTTGAGTGGTATATGGAAGAGATTTCTGTACCAGTGATTCATAACTATTAGTGGATGGATCACGACACACTACATGTAACAACACTTGATATGTATCCAGCTCCTTGATGGTACCCTGGCCTCCACACCACTCTTGTCACATGAGTGTAATAAGTGTTGTCTTACCTGATCCGGCAACACCTTCCAGCAACACTACCCTGCGGCCTGGAACATTATGTATCTCAATGAGGAAGTCTTGGTACGACACAACACAAGCTCTTCTATTTGTCCAGTGCTTTATTTCTATGTCAGTAAAAACAAGAGTCACATCCAAGGCCAAACTACTACCAAGGATGAATGACACTGGGTTGAAATGTAACATCATCTTTAGGCTCGTCTTCAACTCTTCTTGACATTCACATTGTAGATCATACAACATGTTACCATCTCTTATACTCGCCAAGTTATCTTTAATCTCTTTAATTAGTTAATTTCTCTCTTTGGTTTTCATAGAGTGATGGTAGCGATGGTGTAAAGCATTCACTGTGTCGATTAGTAACTTACATAAGTTCTTTTCCCTACTCTCAAACTCTGCCTTAGTTATGCTTAGCGATCCATGCATGGCGCCATTCCTTATCATATATACACAGTTCTCCAGTTCGTTACCATTAGTCCACCAGGAAGAGTTATCTAGTGCTACAACACCCTCACACGCCAGCTTAATACACTGCACCAAAAGCGTGATATCAAACTCATCCCCACTGGTATTGACTTTAATCATAGCCTTTTGGCTTAGATCAAATTTGCGTTGATTGGCATTGGCGTTGACGTAATTGACGGGGTAGTCTGAAGGTAGGCTTTGGAGACATGTAATGACGTCTACACCTGGATCTTTATGAGGGGTACCAAGCCGAAACACTTTGTAAAGGACAACACGAGATACACAATAATGCATATGTATTATTTTCAGACCATATTTTACCTTACCATTTTTAGTGGTAGTGGTAGTGGTGGTGGTTGAACTGGTAGTGGTAGTGGTGGTGGGTAGACTTGGAGTGGTAGTGGAAGTGGTAGCAGTGGTGGTTGTGGTAGTGGAGGTGGATTGACTTGGAGTGGTAGTGTTGGTGGGTGGACTTGGAGTGGTAGTGGTAGTGATGGTGGTAGTGGAGGTGGGTGGACTTGGAGTGGTAATGGTGGTAGTGGTGGGTGGAATTAGAATGGTAGTGGTGGTGGTAGTGGGTGGACTTGGAGTGGTGGTGGTGGTAGTGGGTGGACTTGGAGTGGTAGTAGTGGTGGTGGGTGGACTTGGAGTGGTAGTAGTGGAGGTGGGTGGACTTGGAGTGGTAGTGTTGGTAGTGGTGGGTGGACTTGGAATGGTAGTGGTGGTGGTAGTGAGTGGACTTGGAGTGGTAGTAGTTGTGGTGGGTGGACTTGGAGTGGTAGTGGTAGTGGGTGGATTCATGGTAGTGGTAGTAGTGGTGGTACTTGTGGTAGTATATAATCGTGAAAAAGACAACACTAAAATTACATAAATATAATTGTTCAAACTCGTATACTATAATTAAGATTCGTAAGTTTCATTTGTTTTCAGTCAATAAATAATAATCTTCTTGGAATACACGTTTTCTTTTGATTTTCAATTGCACTGATAAATACAAGTCAATATAATCGTGAAAATAATAACACTAAAATCACATGTTATTATTGTTCCATTTTGTTTACTATTAAGATTCGTGTTTTCATTTGTTTTCAGTCAATTGCACTTATGATTATAATGTATTTATTGAGAGAGAGAGAGAGAGCGTGTGTGTGTAGTAGGAGAGTGTGGAACGAGACTGAATGCTAGATACAGCTGTTTAGGCAGTTTAGCTTGGGTTGCTTGGGGAAGTGTGTGCATATGTGTGTGTGTTTATTTGTGTGTGTGTGTGTGTGTATCTGTGTCATATACGGGGATATATCCATGATATAACCGGATATAACCGGCAGTCTGCCTCGCACACCAGGGGTCACAACTTCAATTCCATACACCTTCTTTACAAACTCAACACCTTGCATTCTCTCTACATGTTCAAACCATCTCAATGTATTTCGCTTCACTCTCTCAACCACTCCACATTCAATACCAATTGCCTTCTCACTCAAACCACATCTCTCATACACACTCATTACTTTCTCCATCCCACCTAGTAAGTCCACATGCTCCTCTCATGTAACTCATTTCCACTGCACCTATTCTCGACTGATGAGCCATACTCCATGTCCATGTCTCCGACGCATATGTCAGTGTTGGCAGGATTATACTATTTCGTAGTCCCCTTTTCACTTCCATACTCACTCTTCTACCCTTCATAATAATCCCCAGTGATCCTATGACCTGCCTACCCCTCACTGCTCTCTCCCTAATTTCTCCTTCCATACTTCCATATTTACACAGATCTGTACCCAGGTACTTAAACTCCTTCACTTTCTCCATCATCTCACCCCTCAGAGTTATCTCACACTTCGTCCCAGTTGGTACTCCCACTCTGTAAGGTGTAGCAAAGTCAATCACTTCAGTCTCTGCTCTCTCAAATACCTTCACTTTACTTTTACCCACATTCACCTTCAGTTTCCTTCGTTTGCACACAGACTGAAACTCGTCTACCACTCTCTGTAACTCCCTTTCACTCTCAGCCATCAACACAGTGTCATCTGCAAATAAACTTGCCACCAAGGACCAATTTCCTTCATTCAGCCTTAATTTCACCCCCAGACCATTCACTTTGGCTTTCATCTCGTACAAACATCCATATGTATATATTGAACATCCATGGTGGCATAACACACCCCTGTCTCAGCCCTACACTAATATTAAAACTCTCACTTAGATCTCCCTCTACCCTTACATATGCTTGTGCATCTGCATAAAAGGTCTCAATGCCTTTCAGCAAAGACCAGGGTTGCCAGGTGCTACAACACTCAAATGACATATATGAGCATGTTTTATGGCATTGTTTGGCAAAATCAGGCAGTCTTCTCAGCATTTACAAAAGAAAATAGAAAACTCAAATATAAGCACATATCTCCCATAGTTTATTAGAGACATGGTCAAGGCTATTACATACGACCAAAGAATTACACTATAGTATTGCTATAGGCTTTCACTCAACACCTGCAGAAGTGCTTCTTCATCTTCACTGACGTCTGTATCCCCTACTGGAATTTCACGTGGGTTATAATACATAGTCACATTGAATCTACTTTGCATCTCTCCTGATACATGAAAATCCTTGCAGCAGGAATTATTTAACATCAAATGTGACCTAACCATCAAGATGCTATTTAAAAGTTTGTACCCTATTTTGTTTCTTACCTTTGTCTTAACTAAGGTAGCCTGACTAAACACTCTTTCAACAAAGGCATTTGATATTGGTAAACATAATTTAGTCTAGACCAAAGCCGATAAAGTTCTAAAGCAATAAACTCCTGCTGCATTCTTGAAATTATGGACATAGCACCAAAAGTTTACTTGGTCTTTACTTGGTAAGGTCAATCACAGTCCCTACATTTGCCCAATCACATATCCTGATATTTATATATTGATTTTCTAACACATTACAATCCACATCAGTAGTGTTAAATTCTGACAGGTTTAGATAATGAAATTTTACATAATTATTTACTCTGCGAGAGAAGAATATCTGGATGCAAAGCTTGCAATGTACAAAAAAACTTGAATTTATCTGGCAGCCTTTTGGATACTTTATCAACTGCAGTCCTCAAAAACTTCAGACATCGATATTTTATGTCCATTATTTTTTCCTTTGATAAATTTATTTCTGATAGTTCCTGGTAGAATTTTGCTCCAAAGAGAATGTCTGTTCTTGGTTTGAGATGTGTGTCTTCAACCTTTCCATACATCCTTACAAATTCATCCTTACAAATTCTACTTCTTAAAGAAATATAAAATGCATTTAAGTCCCTGAATAATTTACACTGATCAGCATTTGTATGTTGAAAGGCAGCATTAATTTGCTCAAATTCATTTATGAGTGGAGAGGCAAATAGTAAATACACATAATTTAACCAATCATTTAACATATCAAGCAATGTTTTGCAAGTGGCCGAGTGGTTAGTGTTCTCGACTCATATCCTAGAGGTCGGGAGATCGATCCTCTCAGGTGAGGGCCTGAGAATATTTACTCTTCCGATTTGAGTTTGAGGCACTAACTATAAGGCCACCGAACGTCGTAAAACACCCTCGCTGGTACCATAACAGCTGCAGTATTTGGGAATAACCCTCACTTCCCTCCCTCTGTGGCTGGGTACCAGTTCGGAAGTCGTGACGTTTGTGTATGAGCAGCAGTTGACCTGGGCCACAGTAACGGGCTTGATTAAGCCTATGTCCAGTGTCGGAACATATATAAAAAAAAAAAAAAAAAAACTGTAGTTTTTGGTATATCTAATGGACCTGAAATAAGCTGTGAGTTCATGCCACTGTGTGATAACTGAATAAATTACTTTCCCAGTCACTAACCATCTTGTCTCTGATGGACTGAGAACCCTAGAGGTATGCAAATTTGGTATGTTAGCATTCATTACATGAAACAGTCTCTCCTATTCACTTCTCCTTTCACAACTAAACTTAAACCACTTTGCAATTTCACTAAGCAAAAATGTTAGATTTGAAGGCAGTTCACCAAAAGCATACTTTCCACTCAGACTTAAACTGTGGCAAATGCATTTGACCAAAATACAATGGGGAGAATGTTCTCTTATCTTGGTATATACAGAGTTATGAATTCCACAAAGATTGGTTGCACCATCAGTACCATAGCCCAATAATATTACTTAGTGGGACACTGTTCATCAAAGTAGGACTTTTTGTCTGAAAATAGGGCTAAAGCTGTACATGAGATAACTGGAAGTAAAGTCAAGAAGTTTGTTACAATGGATGTAGTCTCCTCTTTAAAATATCTTATACACATACATAAGTGCTAGGAAACTGATATGTCCGTTGCCTCATCAATGATAAGAGAAAATGGCCTGTGTTGTATGTCTTCGATAATGGAGTCAGGAAGATATTGAGACAGTAAGGAAGCTCCTTATGCATCTACTCGGGTGAACGGACTCTAGAATACACGGTACAGTTTATTTGGTATGGGGGAAGGCCAGTCTGCCGATGTTGTGTCGTGGAGAGTCGGTAGTTACAATGTGGCTTGTGTAGTAGTGTAGGGCAGGGGGACAGTGTGTGGACGTAGTGAGAACACGTGGACTGCAGGTGTGTGATGATGGCAGGTACGGTTGGTCCTTCCTCCTTAGTAGCTCGCTGGATAGTCTCTCTCACAAGCGCCGCTCAGCTCTTTTATATCTTTGCTCTAGGTTCCCATATGTAGCATCATTCACGTGATCACGAGGTAGACTGACTTCATAATGCTGTCCCTCCTTTTTATCTCCCTCTTATTCCTCGTAGTACAGGGTCATCCAGGCCTAGAGCAGTTTCCTTGCTTCCTCTTTAATTCTTCATTCTGCACTGACGGAGGTCAGCACAATATTGGCCATAACACTGCGTTTTCACTGTGAAGTATGGGAAGGATGGAAAGGGCCTGGGGCAAGTACGGCCCATCACCAGTCTTCTCAAACAGTGATACATGACTCCTTTGCACCTGTTAAAAATATTGTCATTATTAAATTTAAAGAAAAACAGTTTTTCTCCTCAGAAAGCTCGCGGAAAATTGATAAATAGCTACTTTGCAATAACGGACCCTGAGTATGGGTGTTATATAGTAGGTATATAAGTAGGTATAAAAGGGTAGGTGTGTATGGAAGTACGCATGAATGCAGATAAGTAACTAGATAAGCAAGCAAGTACCGTATATATTAATATGTAATCAGATATGTAAGTAGGTATATAATTACTTATGAAGGAGAAATGCAAGAATAAATGTAGATATATAATTGGTTAATATATACTAGAGGAATTACAGTAAGTTGATACATTTGTAAGCAGATACTTTATGAAGTAGGGAAATTGGTTTGTAGGTATTAAAATAGATGTATAAATATTTCTAAATGCATGCAGCAGAATGGATGTTAGTACGTACAGTCGCAAACAATAATAATCATCCACATATAGTGAAATCAGACAAATTGCTATCTAAAGTTTTCACGTTTTCTTACTATGTAGTTGTTTTGAATAGTCAGTAATTGCTCTTAATGAGATAGAAGATGGTAGTTAACCTATTTATTAGAATGTTTCTCAGCTTGGAAACAGGGAAGCTGGTAAACGTTTACATGAATCACCCCAAAGTGGATGATTATTATTATCCGTGACTGTACACTTGCAATCCAAAATTTGTATCCAGGTCTTGTTGAAGTTTCGAATCATTTGACATACCAGTGAACCAATTATAACGCTTATCCTGTTTCATAATTGCTTGTGGTCGCCTAATACTCGATCAGGCTATTCGAAGCAAGCCTGGATACATATTTTGGATTGCGAGTGTACATAAGTACTGTACATTTAAGTTAGCTTTAAGTAAAGTATGTAGGTTTTGGTGCATGTACAGTACTAAAAATATATGAAAGTAGGTAATTATGCGTAAGTATGTCTAACCTTTTGAAAAAAAAAATAATAATAATAATAATAATAATATTAGGCATATCGACTTGAAACTTTCTGTGTGTAATCAAGATATCAATACTGGCATTACCGGAAATATGTGAATGTGGTACGTCATGACGTAATGAGGGCGTGATGATGTAATGACTTCCTGTGTCATGAATAAATATTTGCACTAGAGATACCAAAATTTGCAGATAAATATTCTAGTTCCAAACAAAAATTCGTGTGGATTTATTTTTGTAAATTTCCCAATACAGTATACAAGATGTCTCACGAGTTTTGACCGAAAACTTGGCAAATGCATCCTTAAGTAATTCTAAGAAAAAAAATACTCTATTGATATATTGGTTTTCTAGTCTATATTAAAAGTAATTAAAACAATTAAATGTGTGCCCGTCTTGTGTTGTCAAATGGCGGTGAGCATTGGAGGGAGTGGAAGCCTAATATCGTTTCCGGACCAAAGAGGCCTTATTTATTTCATCTTAATAAGTTTTATCATGATTGCAATATTTATGTGATGTTCTATAACGTACATTGAATCATATTTTCAATGCAGAGGGATAATACCAGGCCCCTATAAATAATATTAGACGAAATATGATTAATATCTTTTGGAGGTTAGATAAACTCATCCGACATAATGCTACCTGCAAGTCTTAGCATTTCCCTACATTTCACGGATTTCTTCTGACACTCAAAGTATTTATTTTATAAAATAAAACTAAATTATAGAATGAAGGTATGTCAGTAATCTACAAACATGTGTATTTACGAGCAATTCCAATTAAAATGCTATTTTTGGCAATCTTTTAAATCCAAAATTATCTTGTTTTGTGGTACGGGCCCTTAAAGTATTTACTACCATGTATTTTTCATGACCATCATTATTTTTTCATGACTTTTTCTTTCATAATTGCAGTCATTTTCACACACAAAACATGTCAATATATAGTAATATTGTAGACAAGTTTTTAGTTCTTTAGACAAAATGTTTACTATGGTGTAGCATTTCAGAGCTCACCATTAGCCTGCATGTGGTAACGGTAAGTCGGATGTCTCAAATATGATGTGGGGAAAATTTCTAGATGTCTCTAGGCCCATTTGGCATTTGGATGTTTTGAATGTATTTTGACCGCCCCCCCCCCCCCCGTAAGTAGACATTTCAGTATGTTTTTATGTCTGTATGAAAATAGGCATGGAAAAAGAGTGCTTGAATGCGTACTTGCATACGATTTTACATAATCTGGCAAACTATTTTCATATCATGTACAGCCACAATCAAATATCCACCGACACTTTCCTTCCATCGTAGTCAATATCTTGGTAATAAAGAACAACACATGTATGATTTTGTAGCACCACATAATCACAATAATAATTGAGGGGGTTGAGTTGACGTAAGGTGTTGTATGATTATTATTTGATAATTATGATACTGATTTATTTGCAAGATGGGAAGAAAGTGTAGGTGGATATTTGATTGTGGCTGTACTTGCATAACTACATACTAACACTTGAAACCAACTTACACATGAACTTGCTAAAAACATTTTCACACTCTCATATAGTTTCTCTCTCTCTCTCTCTCTCTCTCTCTCTCTCTCTCTCTCTCTCATATACACACACGCACACCAACATATAAACACACACACACACACACACACAAACACATACACATAAACACATGCCAACACATACCCATGAGAACACACACAGACGAGCACATACACATTATCCATCTATTATGCACACTTTCACACTTAAAATTCAGATTAACACTTCACATAACAGTACTGTCACATTTTCACAATTACTGTGTGTGTGTGTTTGTTTGTGTAATTGTGTAAAAAAATTTGGCCACATATGTGTGTGTGAAAGAGAAGGATGAAAAGTGTGAATAGGGTGAGAGCTTGTGCTGTATCAGACCTACAGTGCTGAGAAACCTTTACGGCAACTGCCAGGTGGCCCGTGTAAAATCCAAGTATACAGTTATTAATGACATAAATTACACTTTAACAGCTAAACTCTATCCCTTGTAATAGGTAATTATATATAATCAATCATACATAGTCCATTCCATCTTCCAGAACAGTTCTGCTGAAAGTCCTGTTATCATCCTGATAAGTTTCTGAAAGACTATTTTTCTTCTGGGTTGTTTGCTGTCGTTTATACATAACAGATTCGGTCCATCACATTATGAAAGTGGAGGACCCACCTAAATTAGAAAAACAATTCACTATGTTTTAACTCTTCCAATTTTCGTCTTAAGCAAAAGTCTCAAAAACTTCTAGTTACCAGTAGCTTCCTTGTCCCAGACAGATCACAAGAACTTACTTGTATAATGATATGGCGCGGAGCAGTCAAGACAGAGGTGGGTATGGACCAGTCTGCATTTTGTCTCCGTTGTGTTCCACCATCTTCGCCATTACAAACAAACACAACCTTGTCATCATTAGCTTTACTATTTGTAATGTATATCCATCCGTCCCTTGCTGTTCCATGGTCTAAGAAGAAATTGTGACTGTACCACGTGTCTTCCTCTTGTGATGGTGGAATAATCTCTACATCCACCTCGACCATTTCATTGTTTCCCAATTGAATTGTGGAGTATGACAAGGAAGGGAAGGGGCCAGGTCTACGTGTCGGAGGGATGGTGGTACATTCTGAAAGATAGATAATGACGTGTGTACTGCAGTAAATATAATAGATGAAATGAGTCCTGTGTAATGTTCACATGATAGCATATATATATATATATATATATATATATATATATATATATATATATATATATATATATATATATACTGCTGCTCTATTTTTCTGTTCATCAGTCACTAACATCCCCTCCACATGTGGTAAATTTTTTTCTTAGGCTAGAAATAACTCTCGTATCTCCCACATCCTCCCACCTGCCCAAAGCAAATGGAAAGAGGTGAGAGATACAAGGGTTATTTTCAGCCTCAGAAACTGATAGAGCACATTTGTTGGGAGGATGTTTTTGACTGGCGAGAGTTATGATAGAGCAGCTGGCCCTATACGAGTCATAATGAATGTGTGTGTGTGTGTGTGTGTTTGTGATGTGTGTGTGTTACGGTCATTTTGCGAAATTTGCCTTATTGCAAAATGGTCAGTCACTATGCAAAATGACCTGAATTATGACCTAATATATCTGGGCATTTGGGAGAAAGATCACGTTTTTATTTTTATAAAAATAATTATCAGTAATCTCGTTGGTCAATATGCAAAATCTTCAAACAGTAAGTAGCCAGTTGTAAAGGACAGAAATCTTTAAAAGGAAGTGAACGTAACATTTATTCAATCTTACAAAATACATTAAGCGTAAAAAAGTATATATATTACTATGTAATTATAAAATACATAATTACGGTACCATAAAGAAAAAAGGCGAGTATAATTATGTCCAAGTTTTTTTGTTTTGTTTTTTTATTCTATACCTCAACCTCGGGACTGTAGGCTGTCAGTAGCCCGTGACTCTTGCGAGGCCCCGAGATTATTGGGTGTGGCACCAGATGAGACAGTGGAGCTTCGTGATGATGTTGGTACAGTCACTCATAAAATTAAGACCCCTCCATGCCAGTCATCTTCTTATACGTGTGGTATCGGTTCTGGCAACAGTGTGCGTGACGCCAGTGATGGCGCTTGAGAGATGAAGTTGATTTGACGATACATTTGTAACTAATGATAGATGAGACAAAGCATGAGTTGGGATAATGTTTCGAGCAAACCAACCTTCCTCCAAACACCACTACCTCTGACGTCAGGTACAATGTTACCAGAACCGATATCACACGTGTTAAAAGGTGACTTGCCTGGGGGTGTCTTTACTTTTATGAGTGACTGTACCGTAGCTTCTGCCCCACTAGATGACCACACCTTATATATACACGTCACTATCAGGAGAGAGCAGCTACACCGTCACTCACAGTATCTTGGAATATGGTCTGGCATCTTCTATGTTGTGAGTTGACGACGATGTAGGGGATATTTTCTTGACGTGTCGGCGTAGCCAGGGTAGTTGACGAACAGCTGAACCCATCAGATCACCTCAAAAAATTCCCAGACGTTTTCTCATGGACTCGAACCGATCTGACAGCTGATGCATGTGGAGTGAATCCTGTTCTAACCGTTAGAGCAAGATTCACTACACATGCATCAGCTGCTACATACGCATTATTTTTGAAATACTTACAGTGCAGCAGCGTTTAGCGAATCTCTGACCTTGTTCCAAGGAATATGCAATATCTACTTTCCAAAAACTTACTTCCCGCTCCTGTGATATACCTTCTACCGATTAGATTTCTCCACTCATTGAGTAAGTTGGTAACGAGTGTACAACTTCTTAAGTAAGCTGTGCTTTGTACCAAGCTTGTAGGTGTCATTGTCCAATGTCTGAAAAACAATTGCCTTCACATTCGTTATATAATCTTGTTTACAGTCAACCAATGGAACTGGAACTATCACAATGTCCCCCTCGTGGGCTGATTTCAATCGATTAAGGGGCCCTGTGACGTCAGAAATTTGAAAATAGATGAGTCCACAAAACACACACACACCTACAGTATATGGTAGGAGCTTGTTTGTTTCGTGGTATAGTCAGGAGGAATCAGAAGCCTCTAATTATCATTTACGATCACAGTGTCCTAAACAGAATTTAACTTTTTTTTTTTTTTTTTTTAAACTTATTCCACCTCCATCCACACATATTCCCTTTTATTCACACATCTTCACTACGACCCATAAATTAGCACTGCCTACATAATTTGCCAACCACACATGTGTAGTGAGTGCATTTTTGCAACCCACCACACTCTATAAGTTTGCAAAACACATAAAACCTCGTCTCCCTGGCTTCGAATACCTCGCCATTATCCCTGCTTGTCGTAAAAGGCGACTGAAAAGGACTTTCACTTCTCCCATTGTCCCTTTTTTTCATCTGTTACCTTTTGGGCTTACTGACCCACCTCTCAATCACTTTTCTCCTCAGGCGCCAAATGACCTCGCTGTTGCGGCGCCTAATGTCAATCAATCAATCGATCAATCATAAAAGTTCGCAAATGTTTTCACTGTGCGTACTATCAAATGACGGACTATTCTTCAACGACCTTATCGGCTTATCCAAACGTCTACTACCACTTTTACATTTTTTACGATCTTTCCGAACCCGTTAAGAGAATTTTATAGTTTTGAATCATAGGGCTTTGATTCCTCCAAATTATGCCAGGAAACGGGACCAGATTAATTAATCAACAAAAATATTGGCGTCCTTCTGTTGCTTAAAAGAGTTTGGAGTAATCCGTTCTTCCTAATTACCAACACTCTACTGGTCCCTAAACATTATCATGCTGCTGTGATTTTTACCCACCCCTTGCAGTTAGCAAATCAATTTATGTACAACATTTATCATTATATTTTCATTTAAATTTCAGGGGAGGTGGCCGAGTGGTTAGTGTTCAGGACTCGTAACCTAGAGGTCGGGAGATCAATCCTCTCTGGTGAGGGTCTGATATTATTTACTCTTCTGATTTGAGTTTCAAGCACAAACTATAAGGCCACCGATTGTCGTAAAACACCCTCGCTGGTACCATAACAGCTGCAGTATTTGGGAATTACCCTCACTTCCCTCTCTCTGTGGCTTGGTACCAGTTCAGAAGTCGTGACGTGTGTGTGTGAGCAGCAGTTGACCTGGGCCACGGTAACGGGCTTGATGAAGCCTATGTCCAGTGTCGGAACATAAAAAAAAAAAAAAAAAAAAAAATCTATCCCCCTTCGGCTCCCTACACTTCAGGATTTATTTTTTTATATAGCTTCCACACTTCACTTTACGGCACAAAACTACCTTTTAATGGTCTCTTAACCACTATAACAGAGATAACAGGATAGGAAAGGTCCGAGAAAGACGGAGATGGTATCGATGGAAAAGGGAGGAAGTTTCGGCTGAGTATCCAATTAATTTTATGTTTCTATGAATTATAGTTTATGTGTAACAATGCATTGAAAAGAAAGTACTTTTGAGGATATATCTCGGCTTTGGGGTTGCGGGGGGAAGGGGGTTGAGAGGAAGTTCCAATCCAACACGAGCTGCATATACAAACGCAGCCTGCCAAAGACAGAAAGACTGGTGCTGCATATGTCACTAAGCCACTTTTCATAAGAAACATGGCCATTAAGTGTGCAGTCGTGCTATATTTAAATAATGAATTACCAGAATAGCTTTTCCAAACTCTCCTACACTACTCTCATTGTGTTTCACACTGTTTTGATTCAGTGTCGTTTCAGCATGCGTTATCACCAGTCTCACCCCAACCTTCCTGGAGTGAAGACGTGTTCCTGGCGCTCTGCCTGTGTTGTTATTTGTGTTGTTGTTTGTCTTGTTACAACGTTCTTGTTTGTGTGGCTTGTGTAGTAGTGTAGGGCAGGGGGACAGTGTGTGGACGTAGTGAGAACACGTGGACTGCAGGTGTGTGATGATGGCAG
This sequence comes from Petrolisthes cinctipes, assembly GCA_033782935.1. Taxonomy (NCBI): domain Eukaryota; kingdom Metazoa; phylum Arthropoda; class Malacostraca; order Decapoda; family Porcellanidae; genus Petrolisthes; species Petrolisthes cinctipes. The sequence continues at coordinate 155,330 of JAWQEG010000353.1, forward strand.
GTACGGTTGGTCCTTCCTCCTTAGTAGCTCGCTGGATAGTCTCTCTCACAAGCGCCGCTCCCCTCTTTTATATCTTTGCTCTAGGTTCCCATATGTAGCATCATTCACGTGATCACGAGGTAGACTGACTTCATAATGGTCCCTCCTTTTTATCTCCCTCTTATTCCTCGTAGTACAGGGTCATCCAGGCCTAGAGCAGTTTCCTTGCTTCCTCTTTAATTCTTCATTCTGCACTGACGGAGGTCAGCACAATATTGGCCATAACACTGCGTTTTCACTGTGAAGTATGGGAAGGATGGAAAGGGCCTGGGGCAAGTACGGCTGGCAATATGTCTGAGCCCATCACCAGTCTTCTCAAACAGTGATACATGACTCCTTTGCACCTGTTAAAAATATTGTCATTATTAAATTTAAAGAAAAACAGTTTTTCTCCTCAGAAAGCTCGCGGAAAATTGATAAATAGCTACTTTGCAATAACGGACCTTGAGTATGGGTGTTATATAGTAGGTATATAAGTAGGTATAAAAGGGTAGGTGTGTATGGAAGTACGCATGAATGCAGATAAGTAACTAGATAAGCAAGCAAGTACCGTATATATTAATATGTAATCAGATATGTAAGTAGGTATATAATTACTTATGAAGGAGAAATGCAAGAATAAATGTAGATATATAATTGGTTAATATATACTAGAGGAATTACAGTAAGTTGATACATTTGTAAGCAGATACTTTATGAAGTAGGGAAATTGGTTTGTAGGTATTAAAATAGATGTATAAATATTTCTAAATGCATGCAGCAGAATGGATGTTAGTACGTACAGTCGCAAACAATAATAATCATCCACATATAGTGAAATCAGACAAATTGCTATCTAAAGTTTTCACGTTTTCTTACTATGTAGTTGTTTTGAATAGTCAGTAATTGCTCTTAATGAGATAGAAGATGGTAGTTAACCTATTTATTAGAATGTTTCTCAGCTTGGAAACAGGGAAGCTGGTAAACGTTTACATGAATCACCCCAAAGTGGATGATTATTATTATCCGTGACAGTACACTTGCAATCCAAAATTTGTATCCAGGTCTTGTTGAAGTTTCGAATCATTTGACATACCAGTGAACCAATTATAACGCTTATCCTGTTTCATAATTGCTTGTGGTCGCCTAATACTCGATCAGGCTATTCGAAGCAAGCCTGGATACATATTTTGGATTGCGAGTGTACATAAGTACTGTACATTTAAGTTAGCTTTAAGTAAAGTATGTAGGTTTTGGTGCATGTACAGTACTGAAAATATATGAAAGTAGGTAATTATGCGTAAGTATGTCTAACCTTTTGAAGAAAAAAAAAAAAATAATAATAATAATAATATTAGGCATATCGACTTGAAACTTTCTGTGTGTAATCAAGATATCAATACTGGCATTACCGGAAATATGTGAATGTGGTACGTCATGACGTAATGAGGGCGTGATGATGTAATGACTTCCTGTGTCATGAATAAATATTTGCACTAGAGATACCAAAATTTGCAGATAAATATTCTAGTTCCAAACAAAAATTCGTGTGGATTTATTTTTTTAAATTTCCCAATACAGTATACAAGGTGTCTCACGAGTTTTGACCGAAAACTTGGCAAATGTATCCTTAAGTAATTCTAAGACAAAAAATACTCTATTGATATATTGGTTTTCTAGTCTATATTAAAAGTAATTAAAACAATTAAATGTGTGCCCGTCTTGTGTTGTCAAATGGTGGTGAGCATTGGAGGGAGTGGAAGCCTAATATCGTTTCCGGACCAAAGAGGCCTTATTTATTTCATCTTAATAAGTTTTATCATGATTGCAATATTTATGTGATGTTCTATAACGTACATTGAATCATATTTTCAATGCAGAGGGATAATACCAGGCCCCTATAAATAATATTAGACGAAATATGATTAATATCTTTTGGAGGCTAGATAAACTCATCCGACATAATGCTACCTGCAAGTCTTAGCATTTCCCTACATTTCACGGATTTCTTCTGACACTCAAAGTATTTATTTTATAAAATAAAACTAAATTATAGAATGAAGGTATGTCAGTAATCTACAAACATGTGTATTTACGAGCAATTCCAATTAAAATGCTATTTTTGGCAATCTTTTAAATCCAAAATTATCTTGTTTTGTGGTACGGGCCCTTAAAGTATTTACTACCATGTATTTTTCATGACCATCATTATTTTTTCATGACTTTTTCTTTCATAATTGCAGTCATTTTCACACACAAAACATGTCAATATATAGTAATATTGTAGACAAGTTTTTAGTTCTTTAGACAAAATGTTTACTATGGTGTAGCATTTCAGAGCTCACCATTAGCCTGCATGTGGTAACGGTAAGTCGGATGTCTCAAATATGATGTGGGGAAAATTTCTAGATGTTTCTAGGCCCATTTGGCATTTGGATGTTTTGAATGTATTTTGACCCCCCCCCCCCACTCCTCTCCCCGTAAGTAGACATTTCAGTATGTTTTTATGTCTGTATGAAAATAGGCATGGAAAAAGAGTGCTTGAATGCGTACTTGCATACGATTTTACGTATTCTGGTAAACTATTTTCATATCATGTACAGCCACAATCAAATATCCACCGACATTTTCCTTCCATCGTAGTCAATATCTTGGTAATAAAGAACAACACATGTATGATTTTGTAGCACCACATAATCACAATAATAATTGAGGGGGTTGAGTTGACGTAAGGTGTTGTATGATTATTATTTGATAATTATGATACTGATTTATTTGCAAGATGGGAAGAAAGTGTAGGTGGATATTTGATTGTGGCTGTACTTGCATAACTACATACTAACACTTGAAACCAACTTACACATGAACTTGCTAAAAACATTTTCACACTCTCATATAGTTTCTCTCTCTCTCTCTCTCTCTCTCTCTCTCTCTCTCTCTCTCTCTCTCTCTTTCACATATACACACACGCACACCAACATATAAACACACACACACACACGCAAACACATACACATAAACACATGCCAACACATACCCATGAGAACACACACAGACGAGCACATACACATTATCCATCTATTATGCACACTTTCAGACTCAAAATTCAGATTAACACTTCACATAACAGTACTGTCACATTTTCACAATTACTATGTGTGTGTGTTTGTTTGTGTAATTGTGTAAAAAAATTTGGCCACATATGTGTGTGTGAAAGAGAAGGATGAAAAGTGTGAATAGGGTGAGAGCTTGTGCTGTATCAGACCTACAGTCCTGAGAAACCTTTACGGCAACTGCCAGGTGGCCCGTGTAAAATCCAAGTATACAGTTATTAATGACATAAATTACACTTTAACAGCTAAACTCTATCCCTTGTAATAGGTAATTATATATAATCAATCATACATAGTCCATTCCATCTTCCAGAACAGTTCTGCTGAAAGTCCTGTTATCATCCTGATAAGTTTCTGAAAGACTATTCTTCTTCTGGGTTGTTTGCTGTCGTTTATACATAACAGATTCGGTCCATCACATTATGAAAGTGGAGGACCCACCTAAATTAGAAAAACAATTCACTATGTTTTAACTCTTCCAATTTTCGTCTTAAGCAAAAGTCTCAAAAACTTCTAGTTACCAGTAGCTTCCTTGTCCCAGACAGATCACAAGAACTTACTTGTATAATGATATGGCGCGGAGCAGTCAAGACAGAGGTGGGTATGGACCAGTCTGCATTTTGTCTCCGTTGTGTTCCACCATCTTCGCCATTACAAACAAACACAACCTTGTCATCATTAGCTTTACTATTTGTAATGTATATCCATCCGTCCCTTGCTGTTCCATGGTCTAAGAAGAAATTGTGACTGTACCACGTGTCTTCCTCTTGTGATGGTGGAATAATCTCTACATCCACCTCGACCATTTCATTGTTTCCCAATTGAATTGTGGAGTATGACAAGGAAGGGAAGGGGCCAGGTCTACGTGTCGGAGGGATGGTGGTACATTCTGAAAGATAGATAATGACGTGTGTACTGCAGTAAATATAATAGATGAAATGAGTCCTGTGTAATGTTCACATGATAGCATATATATATATATATATATATATATATATATATATATATATATATATATATATATATATATATATATATATATATATATATATATATATATATATATATATATATTCTCTTTCAAACAAACGAGGTTGAAGGAAATGGCTTGTTCTGCATTAATGAGTTTATTATTTATATTTTCAATATTTCTTACAATTTTTCTTAAGTCTTCACTTAGATGGTGGATGAGTGAGGCAAAAGTTGAGTTGTTGGGGGAGGTCGACGTTTCGTCCAGTACATCGGACATCTTCAGGAGGAAGTGGCGATTCTGAGTGGATGAGGGGTATTTATCTGTTTTCCGTATGTGGGGTGGGCGGGGCCACCATATCAGAGGCCTAGTGATAGGGGATAGCTTCTGATTCTGGCGCTACGTCTGAGTTGTTGGTTGGTTGTAGTGGTGGTGGGTAAGATGTTAGATGTTTGTGGTGGGTCAGTAGGTGTTGGAGGTGTGGTGAGTATCCTGACGGTGTTGGTGATGTGTCGTTTTCTGGAGGGCAGTACTTGGAGGTCTTTTGTCTGGTTGTTAATAGAGGGTTGTAGGGTTTCTATGTAGATCGCTTCTAGGTAGGAGAGTCTTCTGCTGTCTGTTTCTTTTTCTAGTATGGTGGTATTGTTTACTAGTTTGTCTCGTGTCAGAGCTTGGTTGTCGTGGGTAAGGTAGTGGTCTTTTATAGACCCTGACTGGAGGTGCATGGTGAGACGACGAGACAGTGATGTTTGTGTTTTACCACAAAGGAATACCTACAGAAAGTAGACAACATCCTAAGTGACACCAGCAAATTCAAAAGAATCACGCGCAACCCCACCAACGACATCAAGCGAAGGGCCAACACCACCATTTCTACCATCAACGCTAAGGCTGGAGGGATACACCTGAAAAAACTATATATATATATATATATATATATATATATATATATATATATATATATATATATATATATATATATATATATATATGTAATTTGGTGATAATATAAATATAAAAGGGACAAGTCAACAAAATAACATTATATTAACTGGACCAAGTTGACATTTTATAATGAATAGGTACACAGTATCTAATAACTTTGCCTAGAAGGTCCAGACCACAGGTAATGCCAGTACATCGTGTTCACTTGCATGGTTGACCATAAGGACTACAAACATGGACCTTCTACATACTACATGTATGTAAACATGCTGTTGTACAGTAATTATCAAAGTGAAATACGTCTTGCCTCTATAGAATTGTATTGCACCATACTCTTAGTTAATAATCATATCTATACATAAACATCTACATAACATTCTAATATATAATACAGTGATGGGAGAAATAGGGAGGGCCACGAGTGATGAGGGAGGCGAGGAGCTAGGGGGAAAAGAGGAGGAGGGAGGGGTGAGAAGGGGGGTGATGTAGTTGTGGTTAGGAATGGTTTGGGAGGGTGTTGGGGGGGCCACACTTTCCTTCGAATGCGTCAATATGACTGGGCAGCTTTGTGCTATTTTTCACGAGTAAACTCCTCGCATAACACATATAGGAATATAGTATGTCAGCCATAAATTACGCCTGGGTGTTAAAGATAGTGTGCTGAAATATTTTATTGATACAACGATTCGTTTAGGAGATATTTGCGAAAAACAACGTCTGTCCGGCGCTGAAACGGATAGTAATGATAGATGAGACAAAGCATGAGTTGGGATAATGTTTCGAGCAAACCAACCTTCCTCCAAACACCACTACCTCTGACGTCAGGTACAATGTTACCAGAACCGATATCATACGTGTTAAAAGGTTACTTGCCTGGGGGTGTCTTTACTTTTATGAGTGACTGTACCGTAGCTTCTGCCCCACTAGATGACCACACCTTATATATACACGTCACTATCAGGAGAGGACAGCTACACCGTCACTCACAGTATCTTGGAATATGGTCTGGCATCTTCTATGTTGTGAGTTGACGACGATGTAGGGGATATTTTCTTGACGTGTCGGCGTAGCCAGGGTAGGTGACGAACAGCTGGACCCATCAGATCACCTCGAAAAATTCCCAGACGTTTTCTCATGGACTCGAACCGATCTGACAGCTGATGCATGTGTAGTGAATCCTGCTCTAACCGTTAGAGCAAGATTCACTACACATGCATCAGCTGCTACATACGAATTGTTTTTGAAACACTTACAGTGCAGCAGCGTTTAGCGAATCTCTGACCTTGTTCTAAGGAATATGCAATATCTACTTTCCAAAAACTTACTTCCCGCTCCTGTGATATACCTTCTACCGATTAGATTTCTCCACTCATTGAGTAAGTTGGTAACGAGTGTACGACTTCTTAAGTAAGCTGTGCTTTGTACCAAGCTTGTAGGTGTCATTGTCCAATGTCTGAAAAACAATTGCCTTCACATTCGTTAAATAATCTTGTTTACAGTCAACCAATGGAACTGGAACTATCACAATGTCCCCCTCGTGTAGTCAGAAATTTGAAAATAGATGAGTCCACAAAACACACACACACCTACAGTATATGGTAGGAGCTTGTTTGTTTCGTGGTATAGTCAGGAGGAATCAGAAGCCTCTAATTATCATTTACGATCACAGTGTCCTAAACAGAATTTAACTTTTTTTGTTTTTTTTTAACTTATTCCACCTCCATCCACACATATTCCCTTTTATTCACACATCTTCACTACGAGCCATACATTAGCACTGCCTACATAATTTGCCAACCACACATGTGTAGTGAGTGCATTTTTGCAACCCACCACACTCTATAAGTTTGCAAAACACATAAAACCTCGTCTCCCTGGCTTCGAATACCTCGCCATTATCCCTGCTTGTCGTAAAAGGCGACTGAAAAGGACTTTCACTTCTCCCATTGTCCCTTTTTTTCATCTGTTACCTTTTGGGCTTACTGACCCACCTCTCAATCACCTTTCACCTCAGGCGCCAAATGACCTCGCTGTTGCGGCGCCTAATGTCAATCGATCAATCATAAAAGTTCGCAATTTTTCTCACTGTGCGTACTATCAAATGACGGACTATTCTTCAACGACCTTATCGGCTTATCCATACGTCTACTACCACTTTTACATTTTTTACGATCTTTCCGAACCCGTTAAGAGAATTTTATAGTTTTGAATCATAGGGCTTTGATTCCTCCAAATTATGCCAGGAAACGGGACCAGATTAATCAACAAAAATATTGGCGTCCTTCTGTTGCTTAAAAGGGTTTGGAGGAATCCGTTCTTCCAAATTACCAACACGGGCAACTGTAGTGAAGAAGAAGAAGAAGAAAAACGAGAAGAAGAATCTGCTGGTGGTGAAGTCTACGGACGATAAGCTGAAGGTTGCAGATAAAAAGAAAGAAGTTGCTGAGGCTCTAGATGGTACACAGATAGTCAACACAAGATTTACACAGAAGGGAGACATCGTAATGAATTTTGAGGACGAAAAGAAGAGAGATGAAACAGCTCATAAACTTGGGGCTGTACCCGATGTGACGACAAAGAATGTAAGGAGGTTAAAGCCTAAAATAATGATTTGTAACGTCAACAAAGAAGAAGAATCTGGAGACAAGCTAATTGAGAACTTGATTGATCGAAATAACTACTTACAAGGGGTAACTGACGTCAAGGAAAAAATGGAGCTACTTTTTGACAAGCCTGCTACAGGTGGTACCAATCATTACATTATTAAGTGTGATCCAGAGATAAGGGAGCTAATTTATAAGAATCGTGATCAAGTTAAATTGGAATGGGGTGTCTATTCCGTGAGGGACAGATATAGGGCGACGGTCTGCTATCATTGTCAAAGGTTCGGTCATACTGCACTTACATGTTTATATAAAGGAAAGGGAGAAGATCCAGTATGTGCTAAGTGTGCTGGTAACCATAACACGAGGGATTGTACGTCTACTGAGAGAAAATGTATAAGCTGTAAGAGGTTTAAGAAAACTGATTTTGAGCATATGGCAAATGATGTGAGGTATTGTTCAGTGATGCATGAGGAACTCCAGAAAATCAAAAGTAGCACAGAAAACGGATACTGAACAGCACACACTTAAACATTATTAGAGGTTGTTTTTTCAATGCACAATCAGTGGGTAATAAGACAATGGATATTTGCGATCTAATCAACAATGATCATTTTGATATCATGGCGTTGGCAGAGACATGGTTGAGTAGTTATGACAAAGCTAAGATTCGAGAAATGACACCCGTGACGCATACTTTCTTGCATGTGCCGAGGCAAGGCAAGAGAGGTGGTGGAGTGGGACTATTTGTATCTAATATTTTTAAGAAAGTAAAATTAGATAAGGTGGAGTCATGGATTAGTTTTGAGCATATGCAGGTCAGTTGTGAGATGGGTGAGCGGAAATTTGTTTTCATAGTGGTGTATAGGCCACCAGGTGCTAATGCTGTTACATTTCTTGCTGAGTTTAGACTATATCTTGAGACGGTGGATTCAGTAAGCAGAAATGTATTCATATTAGGTGACTTCAATCTGTGGGTGGATGATACTGATAACCATCATGCTGTTGAATTCATAGAGATGATGAATGGTTTTGATTTTGTAAATAAAGTAACTAAGACTACGTCCAGTAGGGGACATATGCTGGATCTGGTTTTTTGTGATGCACGGCACGATCTCCTACAAAATGTTGATGTGGATGAAGTATGCAGCATATCTCCAATTCACAAGTTAGTTCGATTTGAAATTCCCTTTGAGAAAGAGAGGGTGCAAAGAAAATGGATCAGTTTCAGAGTTTAAAAATATTTCGATCCCGAGACACTTATTGACAGTGCAATACGAAGGTTGGAAACAGAGATGCAAAATAGCTGTGAACATGATATGACGGAGGCGGGAAAGTGTGTGCGATGTGTATCGATTTTGTATAATCGTGTTTTTAAAGAGGTATATGAGGCAATGTGTCCTGTAATTACGAAGGAAATAATTGTGAAAGATCATGCACCATGGTTTAATGGTGAGATATCACGAGCTAAGGCAAAGAAGAAGAAAAAAGAAAGAGCTTGGCGTAGACTACGCACTGATATTGCTAGAAGAGTTTATCAACACGCAAAGAGAGAAGAAAACAGACTCATAGTACGGAGAAAGAGGCAATATTACTCTAGTAAAGTCAAGGAGGCCAGGTCAGATATGAATAAACTATATCTCATACTCAATAATTTAACTGGTAATAAAAAGAAGCCAAGGTTGCCTGAAGGATATCCTGATGAAGTACTTGCAAACAAATTCTTAGAATTTTTTGACAATAAAATAGCAACTGTAGTGGAAAGCTTTCCAGGAAGTGGTTTGAATGTGATGCATAGACATACTCAAATGTCTGAGAGCAAATTACTTTGCTTTAAAAACATTGGTATGGCCAAGATGAAAGAAATTGTACGAGTTAAATTAACTCATTGCGATAATGATCTGTTACCTGTATCGGACGTTATAACGAGTAAAAATGTAGACGAAATATTTAATGTGTTCCTGCAAATTATCAACCTAAGTTTTGATAACAATGTTTTTCCGGAGAGAGAAATTGGCTATTATCAAGCCTATTGTAAAAGGTAACCTTGATCCTCAGAGTCTAAGTTCGTATAGACCAGTATCAAATCTGACCTTTTTATCGAAAGTGATTGAAAATGTAATTTTAGATCAGTTATGGCATCACTTGAATAAGGTGAAGGCTATACCTGATAGTCAGTCTGCATATAGGCGGCTATACTCAACTGAGACTGTACTATGTACTGTAGTAAATGACCTAATGTTGTTAATGGATGAAGGAAAGTGTAGTGTTTTTATTATGCTTGATTTGAGTGCTGCATTTGACACAGTAGTGCATAGTATACTCCTAGATGATTTAAAGTCTATAGGTGTTAAGGGGAATGTACTGGTCTATCTGGAAAGTTATTTAAAAGATAGAACATATTGTGTACAGATTGGGAAATCCTTTTCAAGAAATAAACCCCTGCGAAGAGGAGTCCCTCAGGGGAGTGTATTGGGTCCTATTCTCTTCTGTATCTACACTATCAAACTATCACATATACTAGAGAAATATGGTGCGAACTTCAAACTATTTGCTGATGATACACAGTTTTATATATCTATAAATAATGTGGTGGATGCAGAGGTGAATTCGAGTTTTATTATATCCGATATTAAGGATTGGATGGATTTGAAACAACTCAAGTTAAATCCAAGTAAAACTGAGTGTTTTATCGTTGGAAAGAAGACCAATCTTAGAAGATTGGACATCTCAAGCTTACGAGTGCATGGTAGTACGCTGGATGTAAGAAACAAAGTGAAAGACTTAGGAGTGCTGCTAGACGAAAATCTCTCTTTCGAAGCTCAAATTAATCAAGTGGTGAAAGTTTCTGGTTATCACCTGAGGAACATTGCTTTTGTTAGAAAATATTTAGATCAGGATACCGTGAAGATGCTTCTTCATAACTATGTCATAAGCAGACTGGATTACTGCAATTCCTTATATTATGGTTTGCCAGACTATCGGTTAAGAAAATTGCAAAACGTAATGAACAGAGCAGCAAGATTAATTAACGGTCTTCCATCTCGTGAGAGGATAACCCCAGCACTCATTGACTTACATTGGTTACCAATAAAGGCGAAAATTGTGTACAAGATATGTCTTCTAACATTCCGAGCATTAAAATTTGGAAAACCGGAGTACTTGATGAATCTTTTAAGAGGTTTTCAAGTAAATACCTCAATGGAACTCAGGCATAGTGATGAGCAATACAGGTTAAATGAGCCAAGGAGTATTCTCACAATGGGTTTCAGAGCGTTTGAAAGGTGTGCACCAAGGCTCTTTAATGGATTGCCATTAGATGTCCGGCACGGTGAAAATTGCACGATTTTTAAGAAAAGACTGAAAACACACCTGTTCGCTGAGTGTTACGACACGGATGATATGAGTATTACAAGTGATTATAGTGTTTAGTAATATTGAGAGAGGCCCTGCGGAGCACCATCTGCTGGTGGAGCGGGGCATAGAATATCCAACAACAAGTAACAAGTAACATACTTTCATCCTCTATATCCTATAAAACCTGCTCGTCCCTATATACTCCTTCTTCTCCTCCTCCTCCTCCACCTCCCTGTCAGACCACACCCCTACGCACATCCCTCCTCTTCCCCCACCCCTTCCCAACCCACCCCACATCCCTCCTCTTCCCCCAAAACTCCCCAACCCACCCCACATCCCTCCTCTTCCCTGACCACTCCCCAACCCACCCCACATCCCTCCTCTTCCCCCACCACGCCCCAACCCACCCCACATCCCTCCTCTTCCCCCACCACGCCCCAACCTACCCCACATCCCTCCTCCTCCTCTTCCTCCCCATCCCACTTCCTCGTCTCATTCTTTCACACTCTCTATTATCACTGGACTGTACAGCTCTCGTTCACTAAGACCTAGCAGCACTTTAGCTGCCACTGTCGCTTCCACCATCTCCCTCCATTTTCTCACTCCTAGTTCACTAATTACCACATTCAACATGATAGCTCTCTCTCGTTCATACTTATCACATACCATCAACACATGTTCTACTGTCTCATCTTCCCTACTCTCACATATTCCACACACCTTACTACCTTCATTATTCCATCTATATATTCTGTCATTCACCTCCAGTGACTTCGTTCTTGCCTTAAACATCAGCTCACTTCCCCAGCTACCATCATAGAACACTTCACTCCTTGGTATGTCCTTAGAGGAGTACCAATCTAGCGTGCTCTTCTGACTTATGCCTCTCATCCATTCATCTCTGCCTATTTCTTGTATCCGTCTCTTAATCTCATTCATCCATTTCTCATCACTCCATCTGCCCCTTTCATCTAGCATTGGGTACTGCATTCCACACTTTTCCATTCTCTTATCACACAGCCTTCTTCACTTGGTGTGCCGTCCTGTCCATTTATACCCCATCTGTCTTCATTCATTCCCTCTTGTCTAACCTTATATCTCAACACTCCTTTGGCTATCCTCTCCTCAAACGTACTCCATCCAGCGTCACCTCTTATTGCTTCCACACCTACATACTTGTTTGCACCTAATGCTGTTCTTCCTATCCTATTCTGTACTACTTCCAGTCTGTTAAAGTCATTCACTGTTCATGTCATAGTCTCCAGTCCATACATGAGTCCAGGTACAGCCATACTTTTCCATACACCACACACTACCTCATACTTATTGGCTGTACACCTTGCCACACTTCCTAGTTTTCCTACCCACTGGTTTGCTCTTGATAACCTATCAGTCTTTGTCCTATCACACCCTTTCTCATCCACGTTCATACTCCTTCCATGCCTCCTCATATGCTATTCTATCTGGCTTTCCTGATCAGTTTTTTTACCTCCTTCTGTCCACGTTCATACTCCTTCCTCACTATTGCCTACATTTTTCCTTAGTCTTCTACACTTCCTATTACTCTCCTTCCTCGCATTCTCAATATCTTCATTCCACCAGCTCTTCATCAATCTTCTTTTATTGCTATTCCTCACCCTTCCTATCCTTCTCTCACCCACCTCTGTCACTTTCCTAATCAGGGAATCATTCAGTTCATCCACTCAGTCACAACCAGTGTTGCCAATTTTGTAGTACCAATTTCCCACAGATTAAGGATTTTTTTCCCACACATTGAAATGAAGATCCCACAAAACAAATAAAGACAAATTTTATTGTTTCTTTTTAATATACATGAATATTGTATTGATACATTTCTCCTCACTAAAGAAAAGCAATTACTTAATATTTGACAACCATATAACTGAACTTTGCTGAAGGTAAACTTAAAAATGACAGTTTTATTTTCTGTAAGGACTAACTAGGCCTATGAGAACTTAGCTAAACAATGTTAATAATGACAATTAGATATACAGTATACATACCTACAGCCACAGATTCTTATTGTAGTACATCAAGAGCAATAATATTATTCTCCTCCTCTTCAGAACCTTTAGAATTGAAACTTCTGATCATATCATCAGAAGGCTCAAAGTTTACACAGGATTGAAAATATTGAACCAATCCATACTTTATTTTTAACAATTAATGCCTCTACTGACCTAACACTGAGACGATTTCTCAGTTTAGAGTGAACAACATTCATCTGTGAAAATATTCTTTCTACTGTGGCATTAGAAAATGTAAGTGATAGTAATGACAAGACGAGGCCAAGAGGGTCCAAGGACTTCACTGTATGGTGGATGATGTGGGTGATAAAGCCTCCAGGGTAAAGTTGGGATGGAGATTATTTTGGGGAGAAGATCTTGACAAAGCTCGTCATTCCCTTTCTTCAAGACTCTCAAAATGTTGTGGATGTCACTCAGGTTACTTTTCTGCACAACAAAGCACCATATGTAAAAGTGCTTTGAACCCAGCCAGAACCTTGTGAAGGACAACAACATTGACTTCTTTGGTAATGACGAGTGGCCCAGTAATTCTCCTCATCTGAGAGAGAGAGAGAGAGAGAGAGAGAGAGAGAGAGAGAGAGAGAGAGCAGGTAGGGTCAAAACAAGTTTTTTTCTTTACCTATATCGTCGGGTCTTGCTATGGATGCAAACATAACTGTACCCCTTATAGTCCTTGGTAATGACGAGTGGCCCAGTAATTCTCCTCATCTGTGAAAATGTTGGATCTATCTTGAAGGACGAGGTTGAAAAAAAGGATGTTGTGTTAACCTCTATCAACTCCATTTAGACGTAGCAAGATGGAGGAGCACATCAATGGTGTGCTTCGGGTAATGGAGTTGAACACGGAGCTTTTTGAGTCACTTTTGTCTTCCTACCCTGCTCGTCTTGAAGCTGTTCATGACGCCAATGGAAGCAACACTGAATACTCACCTTGTCACCATACACCTACAATATAATGTGCTACCTCTTGATATTTTCAGTTTTTTCCTATCATGCTTAGGGGGGAGGGGAGCAATCATTGTTTGCCACCGCTTACATTCAATGTTTGATTTCATGTGTGAACAGTTTTGTGTAACGTGAGTTGGGATTTGTCAGAAAACTTTTTACCACATTCATTACATTTAAAATCCTATACTCTTGTATGAACTTTTTTATGTTTATTAAGGGTAGATTTCTGACCAAACCTTTTCCCACATTCATTACATTCAAAGTCCTTCACTCCTGTGTGTATAAGTATGTGCTGCTTTAGTTTACCCTTTGTCAGAAACTTTTTACCACATTCATTACATTCAAATTTCTTCACTCCTGTGTGTATAAGTATGTGCTGCTTTAGACAACTTTTTTCTCACAAACTTTTTACCACATTCTTCACATTCAAAGTTCTTCACTCCTGTGTGTATAAGTATGTGTCGCTTTAGTATACCCTTTGTCAGAAACTTTTTACCACATTCTTCACATTCAAAGTTCTTTACTCTTTTTATTTTTATTGTTTTATTCTCAGGTTATCTTGGAGCAATGGACCCCAGCCAGGGGTCTATAGTTGCATCCTAACCGTTGATCGCAGAGTATCCAAGGGCTCTCTTCAAAATGCCGACTGTTCCTTTTATTGCACCAAGTTGCACTTCACGTAGACTTGGGCAGCCTGGGATGGATTCTAGATAGTTCTTTAGGTTGGTTTTCATCAGGCCTGTCGCTCCTACCACAACTGAAATAATCTCGATGTTCTTTAATGACCAGGTTCTTCGTAGGTCATTCTTTAGATCTTCGTATTTTGTCAGCTTTTCTCTTTCAGCTCTGTTTAGGCCATAGTCGTTGGGCACTGTTACATCGATGATCTTCGCTGTTTTTTCTTGCTTGTTCCAGATGACGATGTCTGACTTTATTGCCCTATTTTCTATGTACCTGCCGGTTGGTAATATTTTGATGTAGTAGATGGTCACACGTTTGTTGGCTACAATTGGTTTCGGTTCGTGTTCCCATATTTGATCTACTTCTATTCCCAGCTCCTTGAAAGCTTTCCAGTGTAGGTATTTGCAGACCTTATTATGACGAGTCGTGTAATGTCCTTCTGCAAGGAGTGTCTGGCAGCCAGATATAAGATGGCTTACACTCTCTACACCATTGTGGCAGAACCTACACTGGTCATTCTGGGATATTCCGGCCATTTTCTTGAATCCATTCGTTAGGAGTCCCTGGTCTTGGGCTCCAACTATTAGTCTCTCTCCATCGAACCCGAGGACGCCATTTTTCAGCCACATTAATGATCTTTCCTTATCTATGTAATCTTTTTCTAATTCCTCCAAAAATTTACCCGCTCGTCGGTGTTGTTTCCATCTTTCTTTTCTGAGAGTTTCTTCTTTCTTACTGTATTTTCCTCTTACTTTTCTTGCTTTCTTGGTGGCTGGTACTTGGTCATTGGCAATGTTCTCTTCTGGGATGTTTTCTCTAAAGTTTTCTGCCTGTTTTATAATAGAAGTTTGTTGGGATAAGGCTTCTCTGTGGTGTTGGGCAACCCTTTTCATAGTATCTTCCTCAGAACTGTTTAGATATTGTCCCATACTAATGATGGTGTCTCTATATGCTTGGTTGATCTCAGTCAACCCTAGACCACCTTCTCTTCGCGGGATGTATATTCTATCCATGCATTGGTTTCTGTAAGTGACTTTGTTTAAGGTGAGCATTTTTCGGGTCTTGATGTCTAGTTTGTTAAGCTCTCCCTGCGGCCAGTCTACGATACCAAATGCATATGTCACCACCGGGATTGCAAGTTGGTTTATGGCAGTGATTTTGTTTTTCGGTGTTAGTTCTGATTTGCAGATCTTCTTTAGGCGTTTTAAGTATTTTTTTCTAATTTTTTCCCTCATGTTCTTATGTTGGATCTGTGAATTTTCCTCTATGCCCAAGTATTTGTAAGTGGCATCGTTGTCAAGATCTTCTATTAAGTTTTGGTTGTCGAGCTCGATGTTATTTGAGGCTATCTTGTTACCCTTCCTTATTGTACACTTGTTGCATTTGTCTAGGCCAAATTCCATATTGAAGTCTCTCGAAAAGTTGTGTAATATTTGCATCAGCTGGTTTAACTGTTGGTCAGATTCTGCGTATAATTTCAGGTCATCCATAAACAACAGGTGGTTGATCTTTTTGTTGTTTTTCTTTGTTCTGCCTCTGCTCAAATCATATCTAGTGTTTTGTTCTTTTAGGATTTTACTGAGCGGGTCTAGGGCGAGGCAGAAGAGTAGTGGTGAAAGGCTGTCCCCTTGAAATATTCCGCGTTGGATTTTTATATTGGCTATTTTTATTTGACCATTTGTGTGGTTCAAATTGAGGGAAGTTTTCCATTTGGTCATTTGAGTTTTAATGAATGTTCTGACTTCCTCGTTGATGTTATATAATTCGAGGCATTTCAATATCCAAGAGTGGGGAACGCTGTCAAAGGCCTTATTATAATCTATCCATGCTATGCTAAGATTTCTTCCTCTCTTCTTACAGTCTTCAAGGATGGTTTTGTTGATGAGCAGTTGGTCTTTTGTTCCTAGCTTATTTCTGATGCAGCCCTTTTATTCATTTTCAAGGTAATTGCCAGACTCCAAATGTTCGTAGATTGCGTCTGCAATTATTCCTGTCAACCATTTATAGGTAGTGCTTAAGCAGCATATTGGTCTATATTTGTTTGGGAGGTGTGTATCTTGGGTCTTGGGGAGGAGATTTGTTAGACCAGTAGTTAGCCATTCTGGTGTCTCCTCTTCCTCCCTTTGAATTCTGGTGAAGGCTAGCATATAATGTGGATGGAGCGATGTTAATTTGTTTAACCAGAAGTTTGGGATTTTATCGATGCCACGGGCTTTAAAGTTGCAGTACTGGTTGATCTTGTTTCTTATCTTCTCTTCTGTGATGTTGTTTGCTGGCATTTGCTGTTTGTTTCTATTTACTCCTTCTACAGTTTGTATCCATTCTGCATTTCGGTGTTGTCTTGGATCCTCGTATAGTGGTCTCCAGAATCCCTCAACTTCGTTTTCATTGGATGGTGTCCATACTGCAATTGTGTCGTTCATTAGTTTTCTATATACAAGTCTGGGGTTTTTGGTGAACTGACTATTTATCTGTTTAGTGTTAATTTTCTTTTCTTTACCCCTGATTTGTTCTGCTAAGCCTTTGATTAATGCCTGATGTTCGGCAATTCTCTCTATGAACTGGTTTTCTTGAATGTTGTATTTTCTTTTTATTTTGTGTATTTTTCTGAGGAGATTTCTCGACCTGTTGTTGTCCTGCACAAAGGTTGTCATTTGAGAGAGTTCTTTTCTGAGGCACTCTGTTTTGGTTTGCAGTTTTCTTTTCCAAACCGGTACTTTGTTTCCATTTCTCCTTGGAGCGTCTCTAGGCCTTTCCTTGTGTTCTGGGGCTAATTTGCTCTGAATGTACCATGCTGCTCCATAGTTGGTATGGTTGATCTCAGTTAGTGTCAAGTCTAGTGGAGTTATTTTTGTCAGTCCATTATTTACCTTTTTTAATAGTTCTTTAAATTCTTTATTCTCTCTGAGTTTGATTAATCTAGGCCGTTCCTCAAGACTCATTTCTCTTGTTTGTTCTATCTTCTTAGCCAGCTCTTCTTCTAATTCTTGCTGTTCTCTATCTATTTCTATTAGGATGTTATTTGGGGATTGGTTTGGAGGTCTAGGTGGTGTTAGATCTCCTCCGTTCCTTCGTTGTCCCCTATTTGGGCTGTCAGGCGGTTCACTGTCCAATTGTTCACTGTCAGAACTCGATGGGGGTGAGTCTGGTGGTTCAGGAGTGGCTGTTCTATTTTGTGTAATAGGATGAGGTCTTTCTTCTGATGGTGCTCTTTGCCTCGTGGCATTCTGGGGTACTTCAAGTAGATTTGACAGTGGGCATGTTTTGTTTCTGATCATATTCTTTATCTCTTTTTGCATTATCGTAATTTGTTCATCGCTGAAGTGTTTATGGTTGATAATATTATGCTTCTGGGTGATGAGTTTGCTATTTTTTGTACCTATTTTATTTGGGCAATGGTGGAAGAAAATACACTGCCACTCCTTACTTCTATCAAGTTGGTTGGTTAGTTTCTCTTTTGCATACTCAGTTGACCATAGCAGTACCCATTTTTCTTCTCTAGTCCACTTGCTTTTTCAAAATTCATTTTGTTTTTCTTCTCCAATTTGGTTGTAGTCTCTCTCTGCTTTCTGATTTCATCAATCTCTCTAACTTCCAGGTATCTGGTGATCTGTGATACTATTGAATTTAATTTTTCAGTTGTGGTGGCTTCTGTCTTTTCTGGTGGTAACCCTGCTTGATCAATCCTTTCCTTGAATACTTCTTTTTTTCTTCTGCCCCACTTCTCATACCTTGAGTAAGTAAAGCAGTGTAGGATCTTTTTCTTCTCCTCACGGGACCATTTGACGGTTTTGTAGTTTCTTACATTCCTCTGGGCTCCATGACGTTGTTTCTGGGGTCCAGGATCAGTGTTTTCCTGATCTGGTGGACTATCCAGGGTGCTGTTGGTGGGGGGGTTATTCCCTTCAGCACAGGTAGAAGATGCACCATTGCTTTCCTCCCACGCCCTGGTGCGGAAGCGTGTTCTGGGGACCTTTTTATCCTGGGCGACGTCCTGCCAGTATGGATTATTCGTAGTTGTCATTTTCATTTATGGTTTCGAAATTTTAGTTGGGGTTCATCTCATTAAGATGTCCTCATACCGGGATTTCTCCCGGTAAACCCCTTGACAGTGGTGCCGAAGACACTCGAGGTTGTGTCTAGTAGGCCTTCCCATACCCACCTGTGTGTATAAGTTTGTGTCGATTTAGAACACTCTTTGTCACAAACTTTTTACCACATTCTTCACATTCAAAGTTCTTCTCTCCTGTGTGTATAAGTATGTGTTGCTTTATTTTACTCTTTATCACAAACATTTTACCACATTCTTCACATTCAAAGTTCTTCACTCTTTTTTTTTTCAATTGTCTTATTTTCAGGTTATCTTGGAGCAATGGACCCCAGCCAGGGGTCTATAGTTGCATCCTAACCGTTGATCGCAGAGTATCCAAGGGCTCTCTTCAAAATGCTGACTGTTCCTTTTATTGCACCAAGTTGCACTTCACGTAGTCACTCCTGTGTGTATATGTATGTGTTGCTTTAGAACACTATTTCTCACAAACATTTTACCACATTCTTCACATTCAAAGTTCTTCACTCCTGTGTGTATAAGTATGTGCTTCTTTAGATCAGCTTTTCTCACAAACTTTTTACCACATTCTTCACATTCAAAGTTCCTCTCTCTCTTGTGTATAAGTATGTGTTGCTTTAGAACACTCTTTGTCACAAACTTTTTACCACATTCTTCACATTCAAAGTTCTTTTCTCTTGTGTGTATAAGTATGTGTTGCTTTAAATAATCCTTTCTCACAAACTTTTTACCACATTCTTCACATTCAAAGTTTTTTTCTCCTGTGTGTATAAGTATGTGTTGCTTTAAATAATCCTTTCTCACAAACTTTTTACCACATTCTTCACATTCAAAGTTCCTCTCTCCTGTGTGAACAATGCTGTGTTTCTTAAGGTCAGATTTCCAACTAAACTTTTCTCCACACTCATCACACATAAACATTTTCTTTCCAGTATGAGTCAACAAATGGTGAGTGAGATGGCATTTCCTACTAAACTTTTGACCACATTGTTGACAGACCAACTTGTTACACTTCTCTTCTCTGACAACATTGATGGTGTCACTTCCTTCCACCTCCATCACTAACACAGCTTTATTCTGCCACCAATATGACCACTTGGTTATTACTGTTGTCAGGGCTGCCAACCACACTGTTATTGATGTCAGGGCTGCCAACCACAGTGTTACTTCATATGAATCTGAAACAATAACAATACCAGTCTTACATCATTTGAAGATTCAAACATTTACTGAATATTTACTTGTAATATTCTGTAGCACCAAAAATTGACTATGTCCAGTTAGGTCCCAGTAGTTTGCCTCGGTTAGGTCCCGATAGTCTGCTGTGGGTTATGTTAGGTTAGGTAAGGTTATGTTATGTTAGGTTAGGTCAGATAAGGTAAGGATTGGTTATGTTATGTTAGGTTAGGTCAGATAAGGTAAGGTTTGGTTATGTTAGGTTAGGTCATATAAGATTTGGTTATGTTAGGTTAGGTAAGATAAGGTAAGGTAATGTTTTGGTAGGTTAGGTCAGGAAAGGTTATGTTCTGTTCTGCTATGTTAGGTTTGGTTGGGTCAGTTTATGACCCAGTAGTTTGCACAGGTTAGGTCCCAGTAGTTTGCACAGGTTAGGTCCCAGTTGTTTGCACAGGTTAGGTCCCAGTAGTTTGCACAGGTTGTGTCCCAGTAGTTTGCACAGGTTAGTTCCCAGTAGTTTGCACAGGTTAGGTCCCAGCAGTTTGCACAGGTTAGGTTCCTGTAGTTTGCCCAGGTTAGTTCTTGGTAGTCCGATATGGTCTAGGTTAGGTTAAGTCAGGTCAGGTAAGGTCAGGCTAATTTCAAAATGCTCCATTTGAATATGCCCTATCTTTGAACTGGGGCATTTGCAGAGGAAATGCCATAGAAGAAAATAGTCTTAGAATGGTCTAAATTAGTGGGTAATGAAGGTAGAAATACCGTACTCAATAACAGTAATTCTTTCAATATTTACCGGTCAGGCTAATTTCAAAATGCCCCATTTGAATATGCCCTATCTTGGAAATGGGGCATTGCAAAAGAAAATGCCATAGAGGAAAAGTGTCTTAGAATGTTATAAGTTAGTGGGTAAAGAAGGTAAAAACATTGTAATATAAAATGGCAATATAATAGATAATTACCCTTATATTTCCTTGTTTTTTTTTTTTCCCCCAGGTTTGTGTGTGTGGTTTTTTTGCAAGGGTTGTGTGTGTGTGTGTGTTTCCAGGCTTGTTTTATTCATTACTTTACAGGTTAATAACGTAATTTACTAAGCTTGTGTTAATTAATTAAATGATTATACTTGTTAAATTTAATTATCTTATATCGATGAATTATATATTGT
Source organism: Petrolisthes cinctipes (assembly GCA_033782935.1). Lineage (NCBI taxonomy): Eukaryota > Metazoa > Arthropoda > Malacostraca > Decapoda > Porcellanidae > Petrolisthes > Petrolisthes cinctipes. The sequence continues at coordinate 176,420 of JAWQEG010000353.1, forward strand.
ATTTCACTTGGTTTCCTTCTCTATTGACTCGTATATATCATAATAAACCACTAAAGAACCATTAATATTATCAATGGGGAATTTCTGGAACTAATCCGCTAGATGTCACTGCTGTGCAGTCAGTTCATGCGACATGAGCTAAAATATTATTGTTTTTTAAAATCCCATCAGCATACAAATGCATAGAACCTTGATCATTATGATACTTTCGAAATCCTGCATCGACTTTTTAATACCCTGTATGGATAATTTTGAGATAAGTTGGTTAAATTAGATATTTTTGTTTCGTGATTATCGACCTTCTGCTGTCGATATTTAAAGTAAGGCATATGCCAAGGCTAAAATCTATTTATTTGGACAATACAAATAAATATGATTAAGACTGTACTACATATTATGACATAACATACCCAGTAACATGGTAATATATAGATATAGTTATTTTTGTGGAGATATTAGCATCTCCTTCACCAAGTGAGCGACAAGGCAAAAGTAGCCGAGCGAGACTCGTTTCCTCAGCTCCTCCTACAGCTGTTGCAACGTCCAGCTACCGTAGTCCATTGTTCTTATAAAAGAACCAAACCAAACACGTAACAATAACCAAAGCGTACGCCAGTCGGACAAACACGTTTGTTTTGTTTTGATTCCCTCCACGATTCGACTACTTCACCAGCACATTCGAGTTGCCTATTCTTAATTGAAATATGTATTTCAATAAACCAGGAAGTTGATCTATGTAATTCGGAGTTTTAACTATCACCTGCATGTTATTTTTACGTTTATTGTATTTTCATTTACTTTGTTTCCAATCAATGGCCAAATAATCTGAATGCCAATTTCACCAGAAAATCAACTTAACTCCTTTTGATCACGAATAGTACTATTTTACCTGTGTTTTACTACTTAGAAAGAATTGTGTAGAAATATGTATCATTTAAGCTCGATGCATTTTTTTTGTGTATAGAATGACTCTGAAGGAATATTTTATTTTGCTTGTGTGCGCGATGAACCGCCGATTGTGATGCCACCTGGTGGCAACCACGAGTTTAGAAAATTCCCCATTACAACAATACAACATAGAAAACTACAAAAACTCACACTTTATTATTGTTGTTGTTGTTGATGATGATGACTGAGAGTGATGCGATGCGATGCGATGATGTCGAGGGATAGCCTTTACAACGGCCCCTCTTCTGTCGTTTATTTGTTGCTGAGTTCCTTTAATTTCTTCTCCCTTATTTTCCAGCACTTATAAAGATATTCTTATTTGCGGAGAAAATGCCATAGAAGAAAATAGTCATAGAATGGTCTAAATAAGTGGGTAATGAAGGTAGAAAAACCGTACCCAATAACGGTAATTCATTCAATATTTACCATATTCTTTTATATTGTCCAAACATTTTCCACTGTCGAATAACATCCCTCCAATGATGTTTTCCTTGCATTCGATACAAGGTTGTTTCAATTTTCTAATTTTACTTCTTTCTTCAACATAGCCAGTACAGTCAGGCACAAAATGTTCTAAGTTTTCTGGATCTGTTCCACACATCTTACATCCTGTTTCATTGTCCTTTTTTCTAAATATTTATCTATCTCCCAAGTTTAAAGTATTTGTCCTACATTTAAATAACACCACTGATGCTGGTGTTATTGTCATATAGTTCCTTTGTCATTCCCATTTCCTTTTTCCATCTTCTGTAAATCTTTAGGGTAGTCTTACTTTCCATTTCCTCTCTCCAGTTCTTAGTGTCCAATTCATAAATCTTGTTTAAGAGTTCTTGCTTCTTCATGGTTTTTAGTTTATCTAAATTGATATCTAATGCTTTCATTCCCTCCTCACATTCCTTCATCCATTTATTTGTTCTATTATCCTTCAATTCTTCTACTATTTCGTATGTTAATTTGTTTCCTCCATCTCTCATTATTCCTTGTAAATATTGTAATTTTGTTCTAGTAATTTTTGATTTCATGAGTGAGGCACCCACTTCTCCTCTTAGTCCACTAATTGCTGTGCTTTTTTCTGCCCCAAGAATTGTTCGGTACACTGAGTTTTCAATTTTTTGTAACGTATATATTTCTTTCTTGTTATAATCCACCACGTACAGTATTCCAGGCAATGCCAGACCTTTCCAGAAAGTTTTTCCAATCATTAGTTTGTTACAACTCCTGGCTGTCACTGAGTAGGTCATATTTGCTAGTTTCTTTGCTTTTTTTTAAATATTAACTTTGTAATTCTTAAAACAGTCTCTCTTGTTTCCAATATCCACTCCCAAATATTTAATAGTCTCCACCACTTCTATCCCTTCTAGTTTTGCTGGTTGATTTTCCATATTAAAGATTAGGAATTTGCTCTTATTTTTATTTAACTCCAACCCACATTTCCTGCTTACATTGCTCAGTCTTATAATGTTTGCTTTTGCCTCTAACATTGATTGTGAAAACTGCAGTCCATTAGATCCTGTGCACCCTTGGCGTATACCGCTTGTAATCTTTATCTCTTTTTCTGCTTAAACACAGTTGTGTTGTATCATTCTGGTACACATCACTTATTATATCTATCATATTTTCATGTGTTTTTATTTCTTTTAGATTTTTTATGATCTCTTCTCTTTTTATTGAGTTGTATGCCTTCTTAAAGTCTATTGCTGCTACGATTAATGGTGTCTTGTTTTTGTAGCTTTTTTCAATACAGTACCTGAGTATGAGTATATTGTCTTCAATTCTTCTTCCCTGTGTAAATCCGGACTGCAATTCACTATTTAAATCATTAACTTGTAGTTGTTGTTCTATTTTGCTCTTCATTATTGACATAAATATTTTGTAATAAATATTTGTGAGTGCTATATGGGTCTTAAATCCTGGGCTGTTGGTTTAACTTTTTTTGGTAGCATTACTGTTCTTGAGGTTTTCCAGGTTTGTGGGACATTTCCTTGTCTAATTATTTTATTAAAACAGTATAGTAACTTTTCTATGCATTTTTCACTATCTATCAATGCCTTGTAGCATTCTGGTTTTACCCCATCTGGACCAGCTGCCTTTTTGTTTTTCAAGCCTTTTAATGTTTTTATAATTTCTTCTTTATTTATTATTGGTTCTTCCATGGTTGTTGTTATCCGAGCTAGGCCCATTCCAACAGTCATATCCATATGTTCCATTACCATGTACTGTCTCTTGTCTTGATTAGTTTCATTCATTATTTGTTCCTCTATAAATATTTTGTACCTTCCTTTTTCTTGTGTGTTCCAAACCTTCTTTATGTTATTGTTATGATTTTGGTATATATCCTTCCAAAACATTTCAAGCTCTTGAGCTGCATCTTCTGGTTTAAGTATTCCTCCCTCTGTACTATATAATTCCCCTTTGTCATTATCATAGTTTATTTCTTTACCTTTTAATTTGTCAATATATTACCATAATCTCTTACTTTTGTCACTACTACCATTTATCTCCTCTATCACCTTTTTCTCATGTTTTATTACTGCTTCTTTGATCAATCTTTTCACCCTATCTTTTTGTACCTTATATAAGCTCCAAAGTCTATCTTTTACTTCTTCACTAGCCTCATTTCGTTTCTCTCTATTAAGCTTCTTTCTTTTCTTGATTTCCTTTCTAATTTCTTCACACATCCATGGTGGTTCAATCCTGTTTATATGTCTCTTATCCTTTCTCCTTCTATACTTTTTCTTTAATATACATTCTGCATTTCTTGTCATGATTTCACCAAACTCTACCATATCTTGTACCTCTTCATTGCACTCTCCTTCCACTTCTTCCTTATATATCTGTAATGCTTCTTTGTCTGTTGTATAATAAATATTTTCTTGCCATTGATCATTTGTGTATTTTCTATTTTGTGTCTCTCCTTTGATTAATATTTCAATCAAATTATGGTCAGATAATTCCGTTATTTCTTTTCTTTCATCTATTTTCATTGCTTCGTATACATCATAAAATTTATGGTTCACCAGAACGAAGTCTATCACACTTTTTGATTTTCCTCTCTCCCATGTTATCAACCCTTCACACCTCTGGTCATTGTTTAGTAGAATAAGATTATAGTTTTCCATCCAGTTAATCACATCTTCCCCTCGTCTATCCATTTCCTGCTCTCCAAGGAATCCCAAATGTCCGTTAAAATCCCCAAGTAGGACAAAGGGTATCTCCCCTATATTTTCTACTATACCTTCTATTTCTGTTTTTAAACTAGTGTATCTTCTTTTATCCTCTTCTTTATTTCCCGCAGGTAAATAGACCAAAAGCAGCTTAAAACAAATATTTTCTAATTTACACTTGCAAAATAACAAATCCTTATTTCTAGTTGTTATCTTTTCAATTTTACTATCTTCATCCTTCTCCGACAAAATCATCAATCCCCCTCCTTTCTTTTCCTCCATTTCCCTCATATTACTTATTGAGTATATGTGATCACAGAGACTGATATTCTCACACTTTTGGTGTGTTTCCGTTAAACATAAAAATTCATCACTTTTAATTAAATCTTGTAATTCCGTCATCTTTACTTTTGTTAGCCCTTGTATGTTTATTAGTTTAATCTTACATATGCTCTCCATATATTTGTCCTCTTTCTTCTTGAAAATTATTTCTCATTAACTTTGCATCCTTTATATACCATCCCTTTTCTCCCAGTTCTCGTTTTCTTTTTAATTCCTCCCAGAGCTCCTTATTTTGTTGTCTCTCTTTCTTAGTCATATCCAAGGTGATAGATATTCTTTTTGCTAGCCTATGGTTTGAATTCTTAAGGTTCTTTGCAGTTTTCAGAATCTGCCATTTCATCCATGTTTCTTTTAATTTTAACAGGAGTGGTCTCTTCTTTCCTGGTTCATTTATTAATCCTAATCTTGCTGCATCCAAAATTTTTACATCCTCTACTATTACTTCCCTTTGTATTATATCCATAGAGTTTTCTATGTCTTTCTGTATCTTTTCCTTTGGTTCTGATTCCTCGGGTTCTTCTAAATTATAAATAATAATATTATTCCACTTTCTCTCTTTTTCCTCTCTCTCTTTTATATCTTCAACCATTTCACTTTTTAGTTCTATTTTCATTATCTCTCTTCAGTTCTAACTCCATTTCATTCTTCATTTCCTCTAATATATCTTTCTTTAACTTATCTAAACTCTCCTCCCACTGTATCATTTTTTCCTCAAAGAAAGATCTCAACTCCTTTTTCATCTCATCAATCTTTTTTCCTAATTCCCCCTCTGGTGTTAACAGTCTCTTGTTTGCTACTGGTATACATCCAGAACATATCCATACTGATTCAGAATCTTTTAACTCGCTATATAGGGTAGGACTGACCTGCTCACATCCGATGTGGAACCAGACACTACACATATCACATTGTATTCCTCTCTCCTGTTGTTCTACTCTGTTTTCACATCTTCCACAGCTGTCTTCTCTCCGTGCTCAGCTTCTTGCACTTCGACTAGCCATCTTCTTCTCTTATTTTTCACTTTAGTTTATGTGGTAATTTTTATAAAGTTTACATTATTTGGGAAACTCAGCTCTCAGTTTTCGAACCTGCCGCCACCGTTTCCTGCAGTTCATACTCCTTCCATGCCTCCTCATATGCTATTCTATCTTCCTCACTATTGCCTACATTTTTCCTTAGTCTTCTACACTTCCTATTACTCTCCTTCCTTACATTGTCAATATCTTCATTCCACCAGCTCTTCATCAATCTTCTTTTATTGCTATTACTCACCCTTCCTATCCTTCTCTCACCCACCTCTGTCACTTTCCTAATCAGGGAATCATTCAGTTCATCCACTCAGTCACAACCAGTGTTGCCAATTTTGTAGTACCAATTTCCCACAGATTAAGGATTTTTTTCCAACAGATTGAAATGAAGATCCCACAAAACAAATAAAGACAAATTTTATTGTTTCTGTTTAATGTACATGAATATTGTATTAATACATTTCTCCTCACTAAAGAAAAGCAATTACTTAATATTTGACAACCATATAACTGAACTTTGCTGAAGGTAAACTTAAAAATGCCAGTTTTATTTTCTGTAAGGACAAACTAGGCCTATGAGAACTTAGCTAAACAATGTTAATAATGACAATTAGATATACAGTATACATACCTACAGCCACAGATTCTTATTGTAGTACATCAAGAGCAATAATATTATTCTCCTCCTCTTTAGAACCTTTATTATTGAAACTTCTGATCATATCATCAGAAGGCTCAAAGTTTACACAGGATTGAAAATAATGAACCAATCCATACTTTATTTTTAACAGTTAATGCCTCTACTGACCTAACACTGAGACGATTTCTCAGTTTAGAGTGAACAACATTCATCTGTGAAAATATTCTTTCTACTGTGGCATTAGAAAATGTAAGTGATAGTAATGACAAGACGAGGCCAAGAGGGTCCAAGGACTTCACTGTATGGTGGATGATGTGGGTGATAAAGCCTCCAGGGTAAAGTTGGGATGGAGATTATTTTGGGGAGATCTTGACAAAGCTTGTCATTCCCTTTCTTCAGGACTCTCAAAATGTTGTTGATGTCACTCAGGTTACCTTTCTGCACAACCAAGCACCATATGTGAAAGTGCTTTGAACCCAGCCAGAACCTTCTGAAGGACAACAACATCGACTTCTTTGGTAATGACGAGTGGCCCAGTAATTCTCCTCATCTGTGAAAATGTTGGATCTATCTTGAAGGACGAGGTTGAAAAAAAGGATGTTGTGTGAACCTCTATCAACTCCATTTAGTCGTACCAAGATGGAGGAGCACATCAATGGTGTGCTCGTCTTGAAGCTGTTCATGACGCCAATGGAAGCAACACTGAATACTCACCTTGTCACCATACACCTACAATATAATGTGCTACCTCTTGATATTTTCAGTTTTTTCCTATCATGCTTAGGGGGGAGGGGAGCAATCATTGTTTGCCACCGCTTACATTCAATGTTTTATTTCATGTGTGAACAGTTTTGTGTAACATGAGTTGGGATTTGTCAGAAAACTTTTTACCACATTCATTACACTTAAAATCCTATACTCTTGTATGAACTTTTATATGTACATTAAGGTGAGATTTCTGACCAAACTTTTTACCACACTCTTCACATTCAAAGTCCTTCACTCCTGTGTGTATAAGTATGTGTCGCTTTAGTTTACCCTTTGTCAGAAACTTTTTACCACATTCTTCACATTTAAAGTTCATCAATCCTGTGTGTATAACTATGTGTTGCTTTAGATTAATCTTTGTCACAAACTTTTTACCACATTCTTCACATTCAAAGTTCCTCTCTCGTGTGTGTATAAGTATGTGTTCATTTAGAGCACTCTTTGTCAGGAACTTTTTACCGCATTCTTCACATTCAAAGTTCTTTTCTCCTGTGTGTATAAGTATGTGTTTCTTTAGATAATCTTTTCTCACAAACTTTTTACCACATTCTTCACATTCAAAGTTCTTTTCTCCTGTGTGTATAAGTATGTGATTCTTTAGATCACCCCTTCTCACAAACTTTTTACCACATTCTTCACATTCAAAGTTCCTCTCTCCTGTGTGAACAATGCTGTGTTTCTTAAGGTCAGATTTCCAACTAAACTCTTCACGACACTCATCACACACAAACATTTTCTTTCCAGTATGAGTCAACAAATGGTGAGTGAGATGGCATTTCCTACTAAACTTTTGACCACATTGTTGACAGACCAACTTGTTACACTTCTCTTCTCTGACAACATTGATGGTGTCACTTCCTTCCACCTCCATCACTAACACAGCTTTATTCTGCCACCAATATGACCACTTGGTTATTACTGTTGTCAGGGCTGCCAACCACACTGTTATTGGTGTCAGGGCTGCCAACCACAGTGTTACTTGATATGAATCTGAAACAATAACAATACCAGTCTTACATCATTTGAAGATTCAAACATTTACTGAATATTTACAGTAATATTCTGTAGCACCAAAAATTGACTATGTTCAGTTAGGTCCCGGTAGTTTGCCTCGGTTAGGTCCCAATAGTCTGCTGTTAGGTTAGGTTTAGTTATGTTAGGTTATGTTAGGTCAGATAAGGTAAGATTTGGTTAATTTAGGTTAGGTCAGATAAGGTAAATTTTGGTTATGTTAGGTTAGGTCAGGTAAGGTTATGTTAGGTTAGATAAGGTAGTTTGATTATGTTATGTTAGGTTAGGTTAGATAAGGTAAGTTTTGGTTATGTTAGGTTAGGTCAGATAAGGTAAGATTTGGTTAGGTTAGGTTAGGTCAGATAAGGTAAGGTTAGGTTAGGTCAGATAAGGTAAGGTTTGGTTAGGTTAGGTTAGGTAAGGTAAGGTAAGGTTTGGTTAGGTTAGGTCAGATAATATTAGGTTAGGTTAGGTCAGGTCAGATAAGGAAAGGTTATGTTATGTTATGTCAGGTTTGGTTGGGTCAGGTTAGGTTCCAGTAGTTTGCCCAGGTTAGGTCCCAGTAGTTTGCACAGGTTAGGTCCCAGTAGTCTGCCTAGGTTAGGTCCCAGTAGTTTGCACAGGTTAGGTCCCAGTAGTTTGCCTAGGTTAGGTCCCGGTAGTTAGCACAGGTTAGGTCCCGGTAGTTAGCCTTAGTTAGTTCCCGGTAGTCTGATACGGTCTAGGTTAGGTTAAGTCAGGTCAGGTAAGGTCAGGCTAATTTCAAAATGCCCTATTTGAATATGCCCTATCTTTGAAATGGGGCATTTGCAGAAGGAAATAGTCTTAGAATGGTCTAAATTAGTGGGTAATGAAGGTAGAAATATCGTACTCAATAACGGTAATTCTTTCAATATTTACCGGTCAGGCTAATTTCAAAATGCCCCATTTGAATATGCCCTATCTTGGAAATGGGGCATTGCAAAAGAAAATGCCATAGAAGAAAAGTGTCTTAGAATGTTATAAATTAGTGGGTAAAAAAGGTAAAAACATTATATAAAATGGCAATATAATAGATAATTACCGTTATATTTCCTCGTGTTTTTTTTTCCATAGGTTTGTGTGTGTGGTTTTTTTTTCAAGTGTTGTGTGTGTGTGTGTTTCTAGGCTTGTTTTATTCATTACTTTACAGGTTAATATAGTAATTTACTAAGCCTGTGTTAATTAATTAAATGATTATACTTGTTAAATTTAATTATCTTATATCGATGAATTATATATTGTATTTCACTTGGTTTCCTTCTCTATTGACTCGTATATATCATAATAAACCACTAAAGAACCATTAATATTATCAATTACAACAATACAACAGAGAAAACTACAAAAACTCACACTTTATTATTGTTGTTGTTGTTGTTGATGATGATGATGATGACTGAGAGTGACCCGCGTTCGGGTGTAGCCTTTGCAACGGTGCTCTCTTACTGTCTTCCTCTGCAGACTCTGCAGAGAGAAAACAAAAAACAGCACCAAAGAATACATGTATACACATCATACTTTCATCCTCTATATCCTATACAACCTGCTCGTCCCTATATACTCCTTCTTCTCCTCCTCCTCCTCCACCTCCCTGCCAGACCACACCCCTACGCACATCCCTCCTCCTCCCCCACTACACTCCAACCCACCCCACATCCCTCCTCTTCCCCCACCATGTCCCAACCCACCCCACATCCCTCCTCCTCCTCCTCCTCATCCTCCCCACCCCACTTCCTCGTCTCCTTCTTTCACACTCTCTATTATCACTGGACTGTACAGCTCTCGTTCACTAAGACCTAGTAGCACTTTAGCTGCCACTGTCGCTTCCACCATCTCCCTCCATTTTCTCACTCCTATCTATCTATCTATCTATAGCTCCGACGCCTCGTTCCCTCCGGTAACTCCCCCCAAGGGGGTGGCCACGGCAGAAGTGTCTCCAGTTCTCCCTGTTCCAACACTCCCTCCTTACTTGTTCAAGCCCTACTCTGCCCCTCACGTTTCTCTCCTTTCCATACTCTTCCACTCTGTTCTGCCATCTAATCGGAGGTCTGCCTCTCACACCAGGTCCTACAACTTCACTTCCCTGAACCTTCTTTACAAATTCCTCGCCTTGCATTCTCTCCACATGTCCAAACCATCTCAATGTATCACGTTTCACTCTCAACCACTCCACACTCAATACCAATTGCCTTCTCATTCATACCACATCTCTCATATACACTCTCATTACTTTCTCCATCCCATCTAGTAAGTCCACATGCTCCTCTCAAGTAACTCATTTCCACAGCACCTATTCTAGACTGATGAGCCCTACTCCATGTCCATGTCTCCGACGCATATATCAGTGTTGGCAAGATTATACTATTTCGTAGTCCCCTTTTCACTTCCATACTCACACTTCTACCCTTCATAATCCTCCCCAGTGATCCTATGACCTGTCTACCCTTCACTGCTCTCTCCATAATTTCTCCTTCCATACTTCCATGTTTACACATAACTGTACCCAGGTACTTAAACTCCTTCACTTCCTCCATCCTCTCGCCCCTCAGAGTTATCTCACACTTCGTCCCAGTTGGTACAGCCACTCTGTAAGGTGTAGCAAAGTCAATCACTTCAGTTTCTGCTCTTTCAAATACCATCACTTTACTTTTACCCACATTCACCTTCAGTTTCCTTCGTTTACACACAGACTGAAATTCGTCCACCACTCTCTGCAAATTCCTTTCATTCTCAGCCATCAGCACAGTGTCATCCGCAAACAAACTTGCCACCAGGGACCAGTTTGTTTCATTCAGCCTCAGCTTCACCCCCAGACTTTGGCTTTTACCTCTCTCATACAACCATCCATATATATATTGAACAACCATGGTGACATAACACCAGCCCTACACTAATATTAAAATTCTCACTTAGATCACCCTCTACCCGTACACATGCTTTTGCATCTGCATAAAAAGCCTCAATGCCTTTCAGCAAAGGCCTCCCAACTCCATAAATTCTCAACACCTCTGTCATAGCTTTCCTATCAACTCTATCGTATGCCTTCTCCAAATCCATGAAGGCAGCATACAACTTCTTACCCTTCCCAATATATTTCTCCACTATTGATTTTAAAGCAAATATTTGGTCCACACATCCTCTACCCTTTCTGAATCCTCCCTGCTCCTCACTAACTTTATTCCCTGTTACTTCAATCAATCTTTCAGTCAGAACCTTCCCGTAAACCTTCACCAGTACACTAAGAAGGCTTATTCCCCTATAGCTACCACACTCATCCTTACTTCCCTTCCCCTTATACAAAGGTACAATTATGGCTCTCCTCCAATCCTCTGGCACCTCTCCCTGCCTCCAGGCGAATGTACATATAAGCAACATCCACTCCACCACTACCTCCCCCCCACACTTTAACATTTCAGCAGTTATCCCATCCACCCCCGGTGCCTTTCCCATCTTCAACTTTCCTAACCTCTTCCCTTCCTAATTCTCCCTGTACATCCTGTCGCCTACCACCTGCCTCCATCCCCATGCATGTCACCACCGCCTCCCCTCCCGTCCCCTCATTCATCAACCGATCAAAATGCCTCTTCCACACTTCTTTCACTTCCTCACTTCTACTCACAGTAACTCCATCCTCTCTCTTCATTCTCACACTACCAGATTTTCCTTCTCCTCTTTCTCTTTTCACCTCCTTCCAGAATAATTTCTTGTTCTCTTTAAACTTTCCACTCAGCTTCATACCAAACTCCTCATCCACTCTCCTTTTACTCTCACTCACCATCATTTTCACTTGTCTCTTATACACATTATATTCTCTTTTCCATCTCTCTCTCACTTCTTCCGGCACATTCCTCTGTAGTGTTCTCCTATATACCTTCCTCTTATCCTCTACAGCATCTTTCACTTCTTCTGTCCACCAAGCACTCCCTTTCTTGCCCCTCTTCTGTGTCTTATATCCTACTACCTCTGCTGCTGTCCTCAATACTATCATCTTAAACATTTCATACACCGCATTCACTCCCACTCCCTCCTCTATCCCCATCCTTACATCCCCCAGCACCTCACCCACCCTCCTCTTATATTCCTCCCTATACTCTTCTACATCTAATTTCCCACTAGCCACCTCCCTCTTATTCCTCACCCCTTCATCCCTCCTACAATACTCCCACTTAACCCTAACCTTCATCCTCACCAAAACCGCAAAATGGTCGGAGCAATGGACCATTCCTCTCACCACTTTTGTGTCATACAAATCCTTCCTCAACCTTTCATCCACTGCCACATAATCAATCAAACTCTTTTGCTCTCCTCTCTCATCCCTTCTCTTCCATGTATACCTGTGGATCATCTTGTGCCGAAAGAAGGTGTTCGCCAAGAACAACCCCCTCTCAGCACAGACATCCACTAGATACTCACCATTCTCATTTGTTCCTTCTACACCCCATTTACCCACAATATTCTCCACTTCCTCACCTCCCACCTTTCCATTCATGTCTCCCATCATCACTACTCTCCTTCCATTATCAATTCCTCTCAGACATGTATTCAACTCCTCCCAAAACACTCTCATCTTCTCTCTCCCCATCTTACTCTTTTCATTCACTGGTGCATAACCACACACACAAGCATACTTTACCATCCCATATCTGTCCACTCCCCCATTGGGGGGCCACTGATGGCTGGCAAGGTTAATGCAGTGCTCATTCCCGGAGGGACACGGGCCGTCGGCATTGTCAAAAGCTAAAAACAAGGTCATAAATTTAAAAGAAATTATCACAAAATATAAAAACATGCAGTCATAGAAATCTTAAAACACTTAAATACAATAAAAATACAATAAAAACCTTAAAACCTATATGTGGGGGAAGCTAGGTCTCACCCCCACACCGCTTTCCCCTTTGGCTCCACCTCCTGAATGGATAAAAATTAGATAAAAAAAGGAGGTGTACCACATTCAGCATGATAGCTCTCTCGTTCATACTGATCACCTACCATCAACACATGTTCTACTGTCTCATCTTCCCTACTCTCACACATCCCACACACCTTACTACCTTCATTATTCCATCTATATATTCTGTCATTCACCTCCAGTGACTTCGTTCTTGCCTTAAACATCAGCTCACTTCCCCAGCTACCATCATAGAACACTTCACTCCTTGGTATGTCCTTAGAGGAGTACCAATCTAGCGTGCTCTTCTGACTTATGCCTCTCATCCATTCATCTCTGCCTATTTCTTGTATCCGTCTCTTAATCTCATTCATCCATTTCTCATCACTCCATCTGCCCCTTTCATCTAGCATTGGGTACTGCATTCCACACTTTTCCATTCTCTTATCACACATCCTTCTTCACTTGGTGTACCGACCTTTCCATTTATACACTCTTCGAGCCCATCTGTCTTCATTCATTCCCTCTAGTCTAACCTTATATCTCAACACTCCTTTGGCTATCCTCTCCTTAAACGTACTCCATCCAGCGTCACCTCTTATTGCTTCCACACCTACATACTTGTTTGCACCTAATGCTGTTCTTCCTATCCTATTCTGTACTACTTCCAGTCTGTTTAAGTCATTCACTGTCCATGTCATAGTCTCCAGTCCATACATGAGTCCAGGTACAGCCATACCTTTCCATACACCACACACTACCTCATACTTATTGGCTCTACACCTTGCCACACTTCCTAGTCTTCCTACCCACTGGTTTGCTCTTGATAACCTATCAGTCTTTGTCCTATCACACCCTTTCTCATCCACAATTATTCCTAAGTATCTATACTCTTGTGTCCTTTCAATCACATTTTCACCCAGTCTCCACGTTCTACCTATATCCCGGTCATCCCCATTCACTACCAATACTTTGCTCTTATCACTCCCAAACTTGACATTAAAATCATTCCCATACTCTGTAACTACATCAAGTATTCTCTGCAGTGTCTCACCTGTCTCACTCAGAATCACCACATCATCTGCATACAACAAAATACTCAGTACATACTCCCCTACCTGAATCCCTAAACCTTTCTTCCTTACTCGTGCAGCTAGTTCCTCTGTATACAGACCAAACAACAATGGTGAAAGTACGCATCCTTGCCTCACACCTCTCTTACTCTCCACCCACCCCGTCTCTAAATCGCCCATACTGTACACTGCCCTGGTTTCCTTATACATACTCATTATAATATTCATTACCTTGCTACTAACTCCCACTCTCTCCAACACCTTGCCTAGCTTATACCTGTTAACTCTGTCATACGCCTTCTCAATGTCTAGAAATGCTAAGTAAACTTTCCTGTTATCTTTCACCATTTTTTCAATAACTTCTCTCACTACGAACATATTATCCTCCCCTCTCCTATCTGTCCTAAAACCATTCTGTTCCTCTCCCATCACTTTGTACCTCCCCACATTCTCTTTCAACCTTTCATTCAGGATCCCACAAAACACCTTTGATACTGTATCTGTTAGAGCTATAGGCCTATAGTTCCTAAGCTCCCTCACTCTACTCTCATTCCACTTACTTGGCACTTTTTCCTCTACCCAGATTGCTCTGAATAGAGAGTAAAGGCCTTCTAATACTCCTTCCCCTCCCTCCTTGTAGAATTCATACGGAACCCCATCCCTGCCTGCTGCTTTACCTGCTTTCAGTTTCCCTACATACTTCCTAATCTCAGCTCTACTTATTTCATCATTCATATCCTCCTTTATTCTTGTTTCCAATTCAAACCTCACATCACTCCTGTCTTCTGCCTCATTCACACCACCTATTTCCTCCCAGAATTCCTTTATAGCATTCACCTTGTCCCTTGTGTCCCTCACTATGTTTCCTCCAACCACTAATTCATCCACTTTGATTCTCTCCTTCTGCTTCTCACCCCTTAAGAAGTCATACCACTCTTTACCACCTTCCTCTCCCTTGGCACGCAAACTCTCTACCACTTTCTTGTCATCCACAACTCTGGCTTTCCTGATCAGTTTTTTTACCTCCTTCTGTCTACGTTCATACTCCTTCCATGCCTCCTCATATGCTATTCTATCTTCCTCACTATTGCCTACATTTTTCCTTAGTCTTCTACACTTCTTATTACTCTCCTTCCTCTTCTTCCTCGCATTCTCAATATCTTCATTCCACCAGCTCTTCATCAATCTTCTTTTTTTACTATTCTTCACCCTTCCTATCCTTCTCTCACCCACCTCTGTCACTTTCCTAATCAGGGAATCATTCAGTTCATCCACTCCTCCATCCATAGTCCATTCCATGCTCCTCAAATCACACTTATACAAGTCCCATCTTGCTTCTCGTATTCTCCATTTCTGCCCTCCTTTTACTACATTCTTAGCTACCTTTCTCACACAGTCATATTCTAATACTATCATGTTATGGTCACTCATCAAATCTATCCTCCTCTCCTCATCAACCCACATATACTGTACCCTCCTCCTGGCCATTTCATTCACTAGCACATAATCAATCACAGATTCACTCCCTAACCTGGACCATGTCGCACGTCCCTCACCTATTGTCACATTCAAGTTCTCTAGACCATACTCTTCCGTGAAATTCAGTAAAAGTTCCCCATTTCCATTCACTTCCTCTCCTAAAATTCCTATATGTCCATTCATATCACCCATGACAATAGTCTCTCTTTGTCTATTTTCCGCTATCAACCTACCTATTATCATGTATTTTCTTTCATTATCTCGTCTCGCTCCTGGACCCTCTACAGTCATATAGCACACAATCAACAGGATCCTTTCATACTTCCCTTCCATCTTTACATTAAGGTACACAGCCATGATGTCCTCACTCATTTCACATTCACCTGTTTTCACTTCCTCTATATCCACGTCTATGTCATGTCTAACTAATAATCCAACACCTCCACCCTTCTTCTTCCATTTACTCCGTCCCTGTCCAATCATACTGTACATATCACTGCTCATCTTCACTCTCTCACGTAACTGTGTTTCTGTCACACCTACTATATCCAGATTCCATTCAGACAATTCATCGCTCATATCTTCCAATTTTCCAACACCCCATCCACGCACATTCACGCACCCTATTCGTATTCTATTCATTCCTTCTTTCACACAGTGTCGTCAGTTCTCCACTCTAGCTTTCTGTCTGTCTGCTGACTTCCTAACTCTCTGTAGCACCTCAGATGCCCTGATCCACTCCAGCAACCTTCTGCCCAGTCTCCTGTTTCCCTCCATTCCTAGGTGGACTCTGTCTCTCCCAAATTCGTCCCCAGTGAGTTCAGGGTCCATGTTAATGAAGCTGACACCGACGTCATCATCCTTCATCATCTCTACTTTCATTTCATTTATTTCCTTCTGTACCTGTCTGTTTACTTCCTTCCTTCTCTGCTCATACCACATGTCTTCACATGGCCTCCTCATCACCCCTACCACTGCCACTCTCACATTCTTCTTGTTCTTTTTCATTTCCTTCACCCCCTCTACTATCTCATTCACTCTGTCCTGAATCCTGCCCTTCTCCAGACCGTTACCATCTCCCTGTATCACCATTACTCCCTCATCTATTGCCTCTGCTTGTTCCTTGGCTATTTCCATTACTCTGGCCATGTCCCTTCCCGGTAGGCTTATGCTGGCACTACCCTCTCCCTCTAAGCCGATGAAACTCTTAATGTTCTTTGTCATACTGTCCCCTACTATCACTCTAGGGGACATCCTCCTCTCAACACTCTTCTTTCCTTCCATAGCTTTCCTCTCCTGTGGTACTATGGTACGAGTGTCTTCCTTCAACACTACTACATCATTGTCTCCCTCATCTGTCATGTCCTGTTCCTTTTTTCCCTGTAATAAAATGTCATCCCCCCCCGGTGAGGTGTTCTTTGCTTTGCTTCTACTAGACAGCACGCCCCTCACCGTGTCTATGTCCTCTCTCATCCTCCCTACCTCCTCTCTCATACTCATTATTTCCTTTTTTAGATAACTGACTTCCAACGTGAGGGCAACATTTTTACTCTTCATCTTACATATCTGGCATTCCCATTCATCCTCATTTTTAAACCTATTTTCATACCCACATCGTTCACACGCCATGTAAATACTCTGTGCCTCTACTGTCGCCATTTCTGCCACTCCTCACTCTCACAGAAACGGATGCAAAAGTCTAGACAATATAATAAATATGGTACACAAATATAATAAATATAGTGCAAATACAGTGCTGAGAAGGGGGCACTAAAAGGCAGGGTTAGTTGAGGTGAGGTGGGAGCAGGTGAGGTGAGTGCAAGATTAGAGGCTTAGTCGGGTCAGATCAGGTCTGTAGGGATAAAGGGAGTTGGGCAAAGGAGGAAAGGACGGTTAAAGTAAGGTGTGGGTGTTGTTTGGAGGTTAGTGGGTGGGGAGAAGTAGTACTAGCGAATACAGAGAGAAATTAAAATGGAGTTTAGGCAAAAATACTTATGTGAGATGGGATGAGTACACACGGCACTGAACGGTGCACCCAGAAGCACACAAACACATAGAAATATTACACCCTCACAAAATGCACTCAAATCACTTAGCACTGTGCAACCCAAGGCTCACGGAACTATTTGCACACGTGAATACCACACAGAATTACATTAGCGCATGTATAACAAAATGCACTCACATCACTTAGCACTGTGCAACCCAAGGCTCACGGAGCTATTTGCAAACGCGAATACCCCACAGAATTACATTAGCGCATGTATAACACACGGAAACACACTCGCGCACGTATAAAAACAGAAATGTTAAGCACTCACTAAGCACGCTATCACTTAACACAGAATTATATTGGCGCGCGTAAAACACAGAAATTGCTAGCCAAGCACAGAACACACGCTATCACTTTAAACACAGAAACACTAGCGCACTTGAATACAACACAAAAATGCCAATTCCTCACAATCACTTAACGCGCAGAAAAATACTCACAATCGCTTATCACGGGAGCGCAGCAGCACACGTCCTTACTCCACCAGGTCTGTTGTTTACATAGAACACTCCTAGTCACACTGGACATTAGTAAAGCATTTGATGCCATCCCCCGCCTCAACTTCACAAACAAAATATACAACACAAATATGCACAATAATACAAAAAGATGGCTGGCCAGCTTCTTGGGAGGAAGAATATAGCCCATGTTACACATGCTGGTCAGTCATCTAACATAAAAAGTTTCACCAACGGCATTCCCGAAGGCTTATACATGCATGACCTACCAATACCCCAGACACCACAAATACATGTAGCCTCCTTCGCAGACAACATAACACTCACGTATACACACAGAAATGCAGACACAGCCACTCACATCCTCCAACCCTACCTCAACACACTCAATGCCTGGTTCATCACAAACAGATTTAAAAAAGCACCAACTAAGTCAACAGTCACCCTTCTCACCAACCACAACACCGAACACCGCTACACACCTCACCATAAACAACACACCTATACCACACACACACACCCAAAGTACTCGGCAAAACATGCAACACATCTATGACATTCAAACAACACATCACAACCATCAAAAACAAATCCATGCACTCTCCAGCACAACATTTGGACACAACAAAGAAACCACAACTGCAGTGTACAAACAATACATCCGATCAGTGATGGGTTATGTAAGCCCCACCTGGGCCTCAAACCTCATCTCAACACCCTACAGACCATACAAAATAGAGCCCTAAAGATATTCACAGGCTGCACAGCTACTACACCTACATACCACTTACACCACGAAACCAAAATCCTCAAGATTAAGGACCACCTTGACATGAGAGGCACACAAACACTTGCTGTAGCCTCCAGAAACCTACGCCACCCACTACACTACATGGCAAAACACCCAGGGATGCCAAGAAACATCAAAACAACACCCAGTACACGTACAGTCTCCTCCACTGCCACGTTCATCACTCCAACGTTGTCAATGTTTGTACCCCACAAGGTATGAACCTCCAGTTTTGACTCGCATATCCGACACACATGCCAGGAGTAAATCGGGGGTATGGTACTGGTGGGGTGTAGACTTGGGAATGGTGTGGTTCATGTTTTACGGAGTAAAGTTAGCGAGAGGATTGTAAGTAGTAATGATGTACTAAATTATATGTCAACTATATTAATCTGTTTCAAAACAAACATGACATTGGTAGACCACAACATTGTGATGGTTAGTAAAGTCATTAGTTATTGTTTGTTATCAGTACATTATGCTCTCAAACGGTAAAATAAATGCTGGGTTGGTGAGGCAGTAGCTAGTCTCGGCCAGATTTCTCTATCAATGTTTAGTATATGCCAGCTATCAGCATCGCATCTTGGTTTTAATTAATATATATTTCATGTTCTACATCATAACGTTAATGATAGTTATTACACATAATAAGTAAATTATATTGAATGTGAAGTTTTAAACGTCACAATGTTCCTAGAACATAACATATTAAAATCAGGCCTCATAAATTTCCATAGGTTGGTCCCACCAAGTTAATCATTGTGATGACGATGGCTTTATTTTCTGTCAATTATAACAAATACCTTCAATTTACGAGCATTGTGAACATTGGTAGTAGTGTCATGACTGTTGATATTTTACGATGAAATTTGACTACTCCGACCGAGGTAATATTTTATTATCATTACATATTGAACTTTCACACACTTCAGTTTTGACATTACTAAGCGGTTATAGACGGATTAAGGGAGGATGCCAACAAAATTCATACATTCAAAGTTAAAGTCATCTCTCTCTCTCTCTCTCTCTCTCTCTCTCTCTCTCTCTCTCTCTCTCTCTCTTCACACACATTAATTGGCGAGCACAGTTGTGGTTACTTGCATCATATCGTCACGGCCTAAACTCACTTACTATTAATGAAATAAGTTGTCTTGTGTAAATAGGGTATTGTAAATCACATATAAGGTGCAAGTCAATCTGTATCAAAGTGAAATATCTGAATATTAACTTATGTATGCCCTGAATCAACCAACACCTTGAAGCTCGATTGTATTAATCAACTCCGACACATATGAAGCTTCCAACACCTTAAATATGTGATTTATGTTTCCATCCTCACCCAATCCATCTATGATCACAAAGTAATGTGAATAATAAAGGTTGTGAAAGGTTCACTATACAATGAAAAATATATAATGAATTATCTTTAGTCGAAACTGTCAAGAAACAACTTTTAATGACAACTGTCAGTACACCAGTACTACTGTTTTAATGTTCATCAAATGTTGGACATTGTTGTTACTGACAAATCTGCGTCATCGTCACAAAATAAATACCATATTAATATGCAATGACTAACTTGAAGGAACGAGCTTATATTGTCTTGTGGGGACTAATGGTGGAGTGGGATATTATAGCAACACGGTGACGTGCTTAAATTCCACACTAGTGATATTATTCTTACCTGCAGTAACTATCATTATCGTTATGATGTAGAACATGAAACAAAAACTCCACCAAGTGTTACTGAGCATTCATAAAAATAGCACCAAGCCAAGACTTCTGCATTACAGCTTACAGTTCCCTACATTGCCTCCATAGGCTCCATAGAACATCACACCCAAGCACTCACCACCCCTCAATCAACCACCCACTGACATGAATCATATTGGTGTGTGTTTCGGATACTAGAGTCGACGACACTGGAGGTCCACACCTTGTGGGTTACACACATTGACAACGCTGGAGTGATGAACGCAGCAGTGGAGGAGACTGTACCATACACAAATACTATCATCTCTTACACCCTGCTCACCCCAAACCAGTCTCCAGAAACATATTCATACTCAAATCACTCACCAATCCATCAAAAATCTTAAGAACAATACCCTGCTGCATGCACGACCCCCTGACATCTATCCAGCAGAATCCTCCCTTCCCCGTGAGGACAGAGTCTACCTGCTGCGAAGAGGACATATCAAAGGAAACTAGATGGAGCCATCGCAGTTACCTGCCTAGGATGCAACACAGCACCCCAATTTATTAAACACATTATGGAAGACTGCAACGCACACAGCGACACTCGCCAACAACACAAGTTACACTCAATGAGGGCACTGTGGGAAAGCCCGGTTCAAGCCATAGCCTTCCTCAAGAGCTCGGGGCTTCTCAGTCAGACAGCTTGAGGAACTTCAACGACAACAACAACAACTTCTGGAAGAAGCCATGGAGCCACCCTGGGGACCCGCACAGGACAAATCTGGAAGTCATCAATGCCCATCTTCTCCATAGCCTTTCTGACCCAGAAGCCAAAGGGCCATGATGTGCGAGGATGTGAAAGGTAGTACTGAGACATGATATCAGATGACACCGCCAAGCAGGAAAGGGACTCAGAAAGTCGATGTAATCGATGCCACCAATGAATCATCAAGGACTGGCGTTGGAGATCAGCGCCCACCAGGAGACTGGGGATTGGGGACGACCTGAAGGCTCCAGTCGCCAGATGTACCCCAGCATGATGAACAGGGTCTAAGACTCTGAGACGGGCATCCGTGGCAGAGGAGTACGCCTCACACTCATAGTCGAGTTTTGACCTAATAAGAACATGGTATAGGCGGAGGAGGGTTGCCCTATCAGCCCCCAGGATGTATGACCCAGGACTCTCAACAGGTTGAGAGCCTGGAGGCAAGAGACCTTAATTAAGTGAACGTAAATGGGGAACCCAAGTCAAACGTCTGTCAAAAGAAGACCCAAACTTCGAGTCTCCTCGACACAACGTATCCGATGACCATACATGAATAAGTCTGGATCGGGGTGGACGCCTGGGATGAGGCAGAGGTGCAGCAAACGTATTCACTGTGATCATTTTCTATTCAACCAATTAGAAAAGTGCCATCTGGGAATTAGATACCACAATATTGGAAATAATATTTAAACTTAGTTTTACATACCATGTAATATTGGCAAAGTACTCCAGTATCTAGTGAATGAAAGAACGGGGGACAGCTGCTAATAAGATCAAAGAAATCTAAGAGTAAAGAAAGAGGAGTAGCCTACAAAGCTGAAAGTAAATAGAGTGAAAAGAGCTGAGCACAGAAAAGAGATTAAAGATAGCTTAGTAAATACATGAGAGTAAAGACATTGGGTTGATTTGTGTAAGTAGGAAGGTGATACAAGGGCTGTTTGAGTGGATGGTCAAAACCTGTCAGATAAAGGTAATGACACAATGGGCATTTCTCACCAGCAGCATGCTACTTGCTTTTGCTAATCGCTTTGTGTTTTGTGATCCAAAATGAGTTGCAAGCAGCTGAATCTTGCTGCTGGGAGAAATGAATACTGAATAGCAAGTTTTGATCTTCATTTAGAACGCTCAAATGAGCCACCATTTGTGTTATATTATAAATAAGTGGAATTAAGCATGCAAATTATTGTTTACATATAAATTTGTTTATTATCTGTAGTTAATTGACTCTATATATCTATTAATCATTATGAACAATATGAAGTAGATATTCAGTTTCTCCTTTGATTATCACAGTAGGCCTACTAGACTCTCGTTTGTAAACAAAGTCTTGTGTATTCCTTTTTCGGTAATTCAATAAAGGGCTCTATCTGCTTCCACCTCCCCCTTTATTCATACAAATATGTGATTTTTTCCACTATTTATAGTGGGAAGAGCTGTGAAGTTGAGGGGAATTGTATGGTTAAGAAATTAGTAAATGGAGACAAATAGGTGAACGTAGCCTAATACAAGAGGTATACACCTAACACAAGATACAGTATATAGTTATTTTTAGGTTATTATTAAATTATACGGCTAATGAGGTTTACAAATACTCAGGCAATAGAAAAATCTGTGAATTGGAATAAATATCGACCCCAAAGTATATGGCAACGAGTAATATATGACGACGCAGTTACCAGGCCAACGAAGGATATGATGCGAGTTCCATGACAACTAATATGACGAAGCGGTTAACATGGCAACGACTAATATTGCGGACAAACAAACACGTCTATATTCTATTTTGTATTTCCCACTCGATTTTTTTCACTTAAAGGGATAATATTATACTTTTAGTACATTAGAGTGCCTTCATTTCTCCAAAGTATACCAAGAAACAGCCTCAAATAGGTCATGATAAACAAATATTGTTGGCCTGACGTTGCTTGGTATAGTTTGGAAGAATCAGTTGCTCTAGATTTACCAACACTGTACTTCCCCCATAATCAACGGCTCCTATCCAATATATATATATATATATATCAGGCTAACAACAACGGCTATAAGTACTCAGCGGGTACCACTATATATTATTAAAGGTAGGTATAGGGACATTTTTATTAACTATGGGTAAAATGGTTAGAATTAACGCATGTTAAATATTTGACATTAGTATACAATATTCTCTTGTGACAATAAACCAGCAACTAGGGCCAGTATAAACCAGTACAGTACATAAAAATACAACACAAACTAGGGCCATTCAGAATAAACTAGTATATATACATATTGCATCAAGGATGATATTTCTTTATTCACTGTCAGACTCATGTTGCCTCGTTTTCTGCTTTGATCTTAATCGTGAGTTTGATTTTTCATAATTTTCATTAAATCTTTGCAGTTCTTTTATAAGTTCTTTCCTATTGTCTGCCCTGATGGCTTCACTGTCTTTGACCACTTGAATATTTTCTTTACGTAAGTCTACATCTTAAGTGAGTAGCTTTCTCACTTCAGTATTATGGGATTGTGGAAGTTAACCTCCACCTACTACCCGCAGTTGATGTGATGGCACAGCCCCTTGTTGTGAAGTACCAGCGGAAGCACTTGCTTCTGTTGTTGGGAGAATTGGAGCTGTTGTAGGTGGCTGTATATTCACTGATGATGGTACAGCAGGTGATGGTATGGGAGGTAATGGCACACCAGGGTCATCAGGGTCCAAATCGGGTTTTTGATATGCTGGTTCCAACACACAAGTTCCTCTTGCAGCATAGCTTTTGTGGCTGGAACCAACTTCATAAAAACAATCCTGTGGGTAATATATAGGGTATTAAAAATTTAACACAGAAACACCTCAAAAGTACAACCGGGTACTTTAAGTAGAGCAAAATATATGGAATATATAATTTTACCGAAACAATTTTGAACATTTAAATAATCTCAGGTTCTACTTATTTGAAGTTTGATGGGTAATATTGGCAAGCAATCCATAAAATATTTAATATTTTTCTGTTCTTGAATCAGCCAGACTTAACCCATGCTAACTGAACTGGACTTGACCAAATAACTGGGACCTAACCTGGGTAAATTACCAAGATCTTACAAAGGCAGACTACTGGGACTTATCTTGGACAAACAACAGTGTGTGGAGCCTTTTAAGTTAAGTTATTAGAGGGTCAAGCATGGTCTAAATGAACTGATACCCTTTAATTTCATCATAAATATAATGGAATACAAATCAGAGATATAGAAAAGCGGCACATCTTTCAATAATATTTCTTGGTTACTCTACCCACACTCTGGTGTCCAGTATTTCAATCAACAATTTCTGTAACATGTCAGGCTGATATTTGCGAGGAAAAACTGCATTCACAGGAAGAGGAAGGACTCTTCTGTACTTCAGTCCAGCTCCCTCTCTTGAGTTGGTTGTGGCTGGTTGTGCATAATAATAGACATTTCCCTCAAATGCTACTGATTAGGGTACTCATGCCTCTTCAAAATCATATTTCCTTTATGTATTTTGAAGATAACGTCTCATATTATGCTAAAATGTCATATATATTTCTGTAAGAGGCCTTACCAGTGTTTGTTTTGGTAGCATCAGCTGATGAGCAACCCATAAAAGTTGCCAGATACAGCCAAGTAACCCTGCTATCGAGATGGGTTGCTCCGGGTTGCCCTCCGACCAACCCGGGTTGGGGTGACCAGGGTTGCCTGGTGTATATAGAACATGCGAAATCGACGATTCGAGCAACCGGGTTGCCTGACCAGTGTTGCTCTGGCATAAATAGAAGACGCATTTAGAGTGCCTTAATTTCTCCAAAGTATACCAGGAAACAGCCTCAAATAGGTCATGATAAAAAAATATTGTTGGCCTGACGTTGCTTGGTATAGTTTGGAAGAATCAGTTGCTCTAGATTTACCAACACTGTACTTCCCCCTTAATGAACGGCTCCTATCCAATATATATATATATATATATATATATATATATATATATATATATATATATATATATATATATATATATATATATATATATATATATATATATATATATATATATATATATATATATATATATATATATATATATATCAGGCTAACAACATCGGCTATAAGTACTCAGCGGGTACCACTATATATTATTAAAGGTAGGTATAGGGAAATTTTTATTAACTATGGGTAAAATGGTTAGAATTAACGCATGTTAAATATTTGACATTAGTTTAATTCAACTCTACCGCTGAATGTCCTCCTTCCCTCTGTGTGTGTGTGTGTGTGTGTGTGTTCACTCAATAATTGTTTATTCACACAACAACAACTACTACTAAAACCAACAATATTAATAATTATTATACTTTGACCCAACAGATGGCAGGACGACAGGATGTAAATGAAGGAAATCCAGGCGAATCCATAAAGAAATCCGTTAAGAATCCAGAAAAGAAAAACGATAAACAAACTAAAAAGAAAAGCAAGAAAAGAGCATCAAAGGATTCTGCTGGAGGTAATAATAATAATAATAATAATTAAGGTAGAGTTGTTTGTAACTTTGTATGTATATTTGAACTACTGGTCACACGGCAAAACTAGTTAGGCCTACAAATTGTTAAGCAGTACATACAGATGTATGTTGATGGAATATTTCTAGCACATCGTCACTACACACTACACATCTACACTACCACTGCTAGACAAACAGTGCTTGTCTATATGTTAGAGTGGGAGTGTGTGTGGGAGGGTAAGCGGGAATATGCAGAGTATTGCACACAGAGCCAATCACAGCGCATGGCTCAGCTCTGCCCAATGCACTAAGGATGGCAAGAACTTTGAAGTTAATAATAATAATAATAATAATAATACAAAGATGAAGAAGAATTCTATCACTCTTGTTCTCCTGGGTCAACAATATAAGAGTCTGTTTCAATATCGTACCCCAGTGAAAAAGGGAGGTAAGAATAAAGAGATGAAACTCGAGAAACGAGCCTAGAAGCAAAGGAGAAAAAAAAGTGAGTATGCATTATAGTTACTCGTACAGTAATACATCCATAGTGCACTGGGCGGAGCTGAACCATGCGCTATGATTGGCTCTAATTTCTCTGGATGCGATACTCTAAGAAACTTGGGGAATATACAAGCTGGTGAGGGGGCAACCGAAGGCTACTAACTTGACAACCCAATAGGGAAAGGATTGGCTAATAATAATAATAATACAATGGGTATTTTTAAACCTTTTAGGGCATACAGGTACAGTCGGCCTCAGGAAATAGTATACACCACTGTGATATCAAGGGTTCATAACAACTGGAAAACTTAGTACATCACTTTCCTAACACAAAACGTTTCTAGTAATGTTATTTGGCTAATACTTGAATCAGTCAGCAGAACAATCCCTACAGTATGTGCAGAATACAGACCTCTTTTAACCGATTCTCTGTGTACGAATACCTGAGGCCGACCGTACATATAATACAATGAAGTACAGTTATGTAAAAACAGACAGACAGATAATAGAGAAAGAGATAAAATATAGTTGGATAAAAAGAAGTATTAAATATTTTGGGACAGATAGATATACATGCAGAGTACATCAATGATTTACAGAAATTTAAATTAATAAATAAACATGTAAACAGGGAGAGAGAGAGAGAGAGAGAGAGAGAGAGAGAGAGAGAGAGAGAGAGAGAGAGAGAGAGAGAGAGAGAGAGAGAGAGAGAGAGAGAGAGAGAGAGATAATATACGGATGGATAAAATATTAATACTCAGACGTTTGATACAGGTAGAATACACGTGGATATTCTTGGGGAGACCGCCATGCAGAACGCCCTCTATATCTGTCACAGTGTCCAGGAACTACTGTCATGGCGAGGGTATCCATGGACGCCAGGCGGGAAGAAACAGAAGAAGGCCAAGAAAGGGAAAAAATGAGGCCGGAAAATGTGGCGAAAAGAAAGGATAAATTTTTATTTTAAAAATGAGGAACAACAAGTACGAAGGAAATAGAAGGAAAGGAGGGACAGTAAACAGAAAGGAAATAGAAAGAATGGAGGGACAGCCAACAGGAAGGAAAGAAGGGATAGCAAGTTAGCCAAGCAGTAGTAGTGGACTCTCTCTAACATCCACACCATACCTCTACACACAGAGCATGCAATACGGAGTGACAAGTTCTATGAGAATACCCGAGAGCAGAAGTTATATAATGCTTAGGCAATATATGGCACCACAATCGCCACGAACCCTTTTCATATTTATGTGGCTCGGCGTGGTGCGACAGTTAGTTTGAAATTGAAACTGCAATAAACATTTGTAGGTTCACTAAACATATCTGTGTTGTTTTTGGGAACAATAGGAAAACTGGACCTGAGCTACGTTTTCACTTCTTTTCAAAAGATAAGAAGAGGTACGTAAATATTGGATAATATAAGGATATCAGCAAATAAATGTATGGGAGTGTGATTTCATGTATGGCACCGTATACACGTTACATTTCTGCTATCCATACCTTAATTTCGGTTATGTTAAGTCACATTAGATTTAAGATAGATCAGGTTTAGGTTTACAGTAGTGTAGAATTTAAGCTTTATTTTTACGATAGTGATTACCGTATGAATAACGCATATTCCCTTAACCTTGAACGCCACTATCCCTCGTACTCTACTGTACGTCTTGGTCATCCATTACTTTCCAAATATTCAAAGTTAATAATAATAATACCTTTCTTTTACCTCATATATAGGTTTTATCTGTAGTTTGATCATTTACCTTTGTCCTCCTTGACTTCTTTCTACATTCCCATGATTTTCCTCGTAATAAATAATTCCTTTGGGCTTAATGGTGTTAAAAGGGTTTGAAATGAAATAATATGGAGAAAAGACAATGAGTGAAGAAGCAATGCAATGAGGAAAGTGGAATGGAAAGAATGATTTGGAGGGGGAGGAGAAAAGCAGAAAAAAGGAGTTAGAGGGAGGGAGGGAAGGCAAGGAGGAAGAGGTAATGAACTGAGAGAGGAAAGAGGAAGGAAGGAGGGAAAGAGAAGAGGAAAGCAGGATAAAAATGGAGGAAATGGGAAAGGAGGGAGAAAAACCAAGGAGGGACGAGACGAGGTAATGGACTGAGGTAGGGAAGAAGGAGAGAAGTAATGAATATTGGAAGGAAGGAAGGCGGGAAAAAAGAAAGAAGTTAATGAATACAGGAAGGTGAGGACGACGAGAGGGCTCACAGCCTTTAGTACTCATCTTTCTATATATATATATATATATAAATTTGTTGGAGGGTTTGGAGGGCAACGTAAACTCCAATTTGCTCATAAAAGATCATACATCCTTTAAATATTAAATATAAGAGTTCTATGAAGAAAGCGTTGTCACATACACCCACCTAGTGTGTGTGCGTGTATATGTTATTCGTGTATGTAGAGTGTATGTGTGTATTACTCGTATACAGTGTGTGTATATGTGTATAGTATATTCCCTTAAAGACCTTTCCACACGACATCACTACTATAGCGTCACTAACAAGATTTTTTTTTTTTTTCACAGAATATATTTTATTTTGTGTGTGCACCATTCTTGACGGTTTACGAGAACACCTTTGCCTCGCCACCACAAATATCTGAATGATATTATTTTATTCTATATATAAGTGAGAACCTAGGAAAAGAAATCCGCTCCATATTTTTATCACACTCACCCGCGAAGTAAAACGTGTGAGAGATGTGTATGATTATTAAAGCTCATTTCGTCCAAAGAGGTAAAATGAATGAGATCGGTACAAATAATGTTTAGTTTCGTTCAACAGCACACTTTAATTCATACACACACTTTCTGGCATCGTGTGAAGGCTCCCAAAAGTTCGCCAATGCAAAGTATGTTTTTAACTGAAGAAATTTTTCAAGCAAAGAATGGTATATATGAACGAGCTATATTAATGAACCAGTCACTGTGTGTGTGTGTGTGTGTGTGTGTGTGTATTAGTGTGTGTGTTTGTGTGTGCGTTTAACTGTAGTGTGTGTGTGTGTGTGTGTGTGTGTGTTTAACTGTAGTGACTGTGTGTGTATCTATCTGTGTTTAACTGTAGTGACAGTGTGTGTATCTATCTGTGTTTAACTGTAGTGACTGTGTGTGTATCTATCTGTGTTTAACTGTTGTGTGTGTGTGTGTGTGTGTGTGTTTAACTGTAGTGACTGTGTGTGTATCTATCTGTGTTTAGCTGTTGTGTGTGTGTGTTCACAAACCCTTATTTATAATTCAGTCTGTAAGAAGCTTCGTGTGTATTGGATACGTGACGTCATTGGTGGAAGTAACAACAAATCAACAGCAACCACATCAACAACAACCACAACTACAACAACATCAGTAACAATAGTAAAAACAACCACAGCAACCATAACAACAACAACAACAACATCAACAACAACCACAACAACAATAACAACAGCAACAACAAATTCAACTATAACTGCAAATACAACAATAACAACAAAATCAACAATATTTGAACGATTAATCGGATCTTCACTGTTAATCATTGTGGTTTATATTGGTGGGTTTATGGAGCTGAGGATGAAAGGAGGCTGCCCTAGGCCTGGAAGACCCTGTAGAACGAAAGAGAAGGTGATAGTGAGGTGGGACAACAAACACAACTGAGGAGTTAATTCTAATTCCTCCAGTCTATACCACGAAGGAGTTATACTGATTCCTTCAAACTATGTTACGAAACTAAAAGATCCCCTAATAGTAAGATGGAGGTTGTCTATCTTTTGGCATAGTTTGGAGGAATCTGTAGTCTACCAATTCACACAAAGTCTCTAAATGAATGGAATGGAAATTTTCAAAATACAACACAAACGGGTTCAAATAGTTTATGATTGTATATATTTTGTCGACAATATGTATGTCTCTCTCTCTCTCTCTCTCTCTCTCTCTCTCTCCAAATATTAGAGTCATTTCATGTATATTAAGTATAGGGTGACTGATTCCTCCAAACAATACAACAAAACAAGATACTTTGCTTGTATACTGAAGTGGTCTGTTTCCTGGCACAGTTTGGAGGAAACATTTTCACTCAACCCAACACAAATGTCGCCCCCTTAAGGAGGAAATCATGTGTTGGTAAATCTGGAGCAACTGAATCCTCCGAACTATTCCAAGCAACACAACACCATTATTTTTGTTCATCTGTTCCTGTTTCCTGGCATATTTTGGATGAATCATGGCACTCCAATGTAACAAAACTGAATTACCCCCTTAAGTGACCTTCCGTGACCATAAAAACAGTAAGTGTGATTTAGTCACACATGTTATTGAATATTTATATCACAATGATTCACTAAGCTCTTGTATTGCTAACTCTATAAATAATATATAATCCCCTGTATTAATGTATTAGTATCTATAATTATAATAAAAGTATGATTATCTTAAGACTGTAAACAATGTATAACTACCTGTATTAATTTATAAATATGTATAATGTTTATATGTATGCAAGGACATCCGCGACTCATACCACAGCGTGATATAAGGTTGGATTATCATGCAATGTTAGGCCAACACCGATATAAATTTTGCTAACACTGTAGTATACACGAGGACACACGCTGATCCATCCACCTTGACCATTGTGTGTGTGTGTGTGTGTTGGACCTGGTTAAAACGTGTCTGTAATAGATTTGATGGTCTGGGTCTGTCTGTCTGTCTGTCTGTTGCACCTGCCACTCTCTCACCCCCCTTCCAACTCCTTCTCCCTAACCCTTCCTCCTCTTCCAACCCCTTATCCCTTCCCAACCTTTCGACAGG
Organism: Petrolisthes cinctipes; assembly: GCA_033782935.1. Taxonomy (NCBI): domain Eukaryota; kingdom Metazoa; phylum Arthropoda; class Malacostraca; order Decapoda; family Porcellanidae; genus Petrolisthes; species Petrolisthes cinctipes. The sequence goes on from JAWQEG010000353.1 coordinate 207,323, forward strand.
TCGTTGTACACCACTGCCCTTTGTACTACACCTCTCCCCCTCCCTCTCTGGACCACGGCTTGCAACCATAACTGTTATCATTTATTAATAGGATTTTTTGTTGAGGTACAGTCACGAGCACTAATGAGTATTCAGGTTTGCTTCGAATTCTTATAGAGACAGTAAATAAATGCACAATATGATCTCTATTGGAATTAGTTCGCTGGTTAATTGGACTGTTCAAGGCTCCAACCAAAGCTGTATACATATTAGTGTCCGATATCAGTTGTCCGGACAATGTTATTCTGATATTATGGTTGTTTTTTTCCACTTTTTATAGAACTCGTTTGTTTTGAACATCGGTACTAAAGAAAACATAGCGTCAACAGAATGGAGTAATTCCACCCACGGACCACATTTAACAAGTCAGTTTTCGTGCAGCCACTGTGACGTCATTTTATTATTATTATTATTATTATTATTATTATATCAGAAATAAGGAAGGAAAAATAATAACAATGAAAACAAAGTCCTTGTTCCTATTGGCATCCTTTATTTATATAGTGTCTGTAACAGTTGGATTTAATTAAATGACTGAGGATTAAAAACTGGTGGAAACCAGTTTTAAGGAAGTGCATTCCATAACAATCTCTCTCTCTCTCTCTCTCTCTCTCTCTCTCTCTCTCTCTCTCTCTCTCTCTCTCTCTCTCATTTAATCACATGGATATTCACTTGCATACTTATTGAAAGATACACACTAGTACCCATTCACTCATTCACACATACTCATTCGATCACTCACATACCCATTCACTTATATACACTCATTCCTCATAAACACATATACACACACATAATAGCTCACACCTAGACACACGATCATTAATTCAAAAATATAAATACAAACTCACTTATACATACACAAATATCTACGCATTACCATCACACAATGACCACAGACATCGCTCGGCGTCAAAACCGCCAGAAAAAGTCAGAGAAGCTCCACCAATCAAGATGGCTGCCTCACCGTGCAGGTAGGAGTAATGGTACCTGTAATTACTCCCCCTCATCTCCCGGGGACCTATTTATATTTCCATATAAAAAAAGCTTCCTGCCGCTTTCCCACGTAAATCCTTATCTCTCTCTTTCCCTCAACTTGTCCAATCAGCCCAACCGCAGTTCAATTTGATAATCCCTCCAGTTTCTCCCTCCACAGGCACATTCTAGAACCAGCTATGGTCCAGTCAACACCTACTAACAACACCACCACTTCCCCTGCCGACCGTCTTGTTGGCAGGGTGAAGTGGTTCAACCATTTGAAGGCTTTGTTACCTGCAACTAGCGAGATTACTTCGTCCTTCTCTCTGCTGCCACCACGTCACCACCATCATTGGGGGATGGAGAGGAGGTGTCCTTCACTGTGGAGGAAGGGCGTGAAGGCTACTAACGTATAACCGGACCTGATGATGGGCACGTCCTAGGCTCACTCCGTGCCCATGGAAGGAGAACGGCCGACGCCCAACCACCGCAGCGGCGGCAGCAGCAGGCAGACATCGTCACCATCTGCACCAAGACTGCTGGTGTCTTAGCTGCAGAAGGGCTAGGTCGTCTTTCTGACCTCCTTTTGGATATCTTCGGGAGAAATGGCTTACCACCAATAGCCATTTCTCCTGATCTACAACCACCAACCACCACTACAAACACCACCACCAAGAAACGACGCAGCAAGATGGCACGACGAGGGAGGAGCAGAGCGGACGCATCACCAACCCCGCCTGCGGCCCATCCTCATCGCCGGTTAACCCACATCCACTCAACCAGGGGAATTGTGGGAAGGCACCACCACCACCATCATCACCACATGAGCCTTCACAACAAGACCCCGAGACTGAGGAGGAGCATCAGGACACCGACACCAGTTTCACCTCAACCTCCACCATCGACATCAACATGGACCTGGATGATGAATGGGAATGGCAAACGGTGAGGAAGCGGAAGAGGATGAGGAGAACAAAAAGCCCACCTAACAACCCACAGCTAACTGTCACCGTGGACTTTTGGATGACATCCTCACCTCACCTCGACCTCTTTCAATGACACATCTCCAGTTATCATGACCCTAATGGATTGCTAACTATAGCTGCAACATTAAGCATTCTATAGGTTTGAAAGGCGTCATGACAACAGTTGGACATTCCTAGATCAAATGGAGAGCCCAGCAATACTCAGAATTTCTATAAGGCTATAACAACAAACGCTTAGCCCGTCGTTGTATGTTTTCACTTTATATTTCACGACACGACTTTACAGCCAACCACACTCCTTTCCAATCATTCAGCTGTCCCTGCTTTTCTCTCTCCCTCCTTTGTATCACCTCCTTCGTCCTACAGGGTCTTCCTCCCCTAAGGCGGTCTTTTTTCATCCTCTTAATGTTGTCTGCGGTGATGAAGATAGTACCGTACTTTGTTTTGACGCCCCTTCGGGTCCAGCCACTCCCTTCCAATTTTTCCATTGTCTCTCCTTTCCTTCTGTTTTTCTCGTCATTCAGGGTCTTCCAGGCCTTGGGATGTTGTATTTCATTTTGAAATCAATCATCTATAATGGTTATGTAAGAACTCCATATATGTGGAACCTTCATTGACAACGTTTCCCTACTGCCTTTAACCTAAAGGAGCAGTAGTGAAATGTCTTCAATAAAGGCTCCTCCTCATACAGTGGTGTTCCTTATTCAAAGGACAGAAGATGTCTGACCATATTCCAAGATGCTAGAAATGACAGTTTAGCTGCTCTCTCCAGATAGGGACGTGTATAAAGTAAATAAGGGGTCGTCATCTAGTGAAGCAGCCAACACTTTCAACCTTTAGTGAAATAATCTCAGGCCTCATAAGTGTCACAGGCTCTTGACAGCTTACAGTCCCGAGGTTCAAGTAATTAAAATGTTAAAGATGGAAAGGAGGGACTGGATGGGGTTACACATGTATAAAGGCCGTAGTGGAAGACATGGCAGGAGGAGGTGAGTTAAGATTAGATTGAGGATGAAAGACCTCCTTAGGCCTGAAAACGAAGTGTGACCTTAGATACATGTTTGGCGTACATTCCAGGGTTATTAAGTTGCAGATACCAAGTTCGGTGAGAGAGAGAGAGAGGAGAGGGGAGCACCGTACTTTCCATGACAGCTGAAAACCCTACACATACACACACACACAGATAAACACGCAGACAACAACTAGATATCGCAAGGTAAGGAGGTCTCCCCCTTCTCTCTCTCTCTCTCTCTCCGTATTTCCTGAGTTGATGTGGGCAGTACTTTAAGGGATTGGGAGCCCCTTCGAATCCCAGCCACTCCCTTTCAAGTCTTCAAATGTCACTTCCTTCATTCTATTTCCTTTGTGCTTGCTGTTCCACCTCTCCATCACATTCTTTCTCGTTCCACTTAGTCTTCCAGGACTAGCGCAAACTTTATTCTTCCTCTTCTATTAATTTTTTTCTTAAAGTGACCATATATATAGCTATGAATCCACCTCTCTATCTTTACTCTTTCCTTCTAGTTCCTTCTTGCTTGTTTTTTCACCTCTTTGTCACCTTCTCCTTCAGGGACTTCCAGGTCTAGGGCGGCATTTTTTCCTCCTCAAATCCCCCTCAACGGGGGGACTGCCCTCTAGGGGCCGTCCTATGTTGGATGGTTGGGTGTCTGGGCCGGGAGATGTTGGGGAAGGGGGTCTCAGCACTGTCGTGGGCAAACTTTCGAGCCATTGGGGCTGCTTTTTGAAACGAGTGGCCCCGTGGGGGAAGAGGTACCCCGCCCACGGCGACCAGCGCTCGGTCCCCTCATCTGCCCGGTAGGTAGTAGCTCTTGGCTCCTGGGGCCAACAACACTAAACCAATGATATATCGATAAAGAAAAGCCCCAATCTCTACCTCGAGCGGTGGTCGACCAGGCCCTCGAGACGTCACTCTCTGGTCGTGGTAATATGCAGAAAGCTGCAAATAAGACTAGACCTAGCAGGGCGGGTGTTGTGTCGAAGAACCCTGTTAGCGATTTGGAAACGTTAATGTTAACGAATGTACTTGCATCCTTTTCCTATGGCGCTATCCACTCCATATTTAAGTGTTTTGGAGTAGTTCTACGAATCCGAATCACATATGACAGTGATTGTAGGTCTCATCGGTGCTATATTACTTTCAATACAAATGCTGCTGCCAAAGAAACATTTGAGGCAAAAGATTCTCTGACGGTGGGGGATACTCATTGAAAAGTTCAGATGATGCGGTCCACCAATGTAGTTGACAGTAACAATGACTACTGCCCTAATATATTTGAAGACTCTGTAGAGCATGTCCCAAAGGAACGTCGGGTTCCTACACCCTTTTGGTTTGTGGCTTACTACAGGGAGGGACGTGGTAACCTTATCCATGCTTCCCGGTATCTGGAGAAAGAAATTGGAATATTACTAATGGGCCACATAAAGAAATATGGTAAGGGCGAATTAATCAGAGCCAAAGATCTTACACAGGCCATGATGCTCCTCAATATCCCCAGTCCTTCTGATTGCATTTTTGAATCTATTATACAACACCGAATATTTAATTATAGCAAGGGGCGCATATATAATGAGGACCTGTATGAATTCTCTGAAGAGGACATTCTCGCTATGTGCCCAGAGTGTCCAACGAGTAACGAAGATGGAAGGCAGTAAAAATATGGCTCGCATATCCCAGATCGCATTAACATTAACCTCACCTCATTTGAGGTGAAGCCTTTTGTTGAGCGTCCCCTACAGTGTTTCTATTGTTATGAGTTTGGTCATGGGAGGAGGAACTGCAACAACCGTTCCCGGTGTGGTAATTGTTCTGCTCTTGACTCACATCTTACTTCTGAGTGTCGGTCAGAGAGTTACTGCTTTTACTGCAGAGATGCTCACCCCTTGCGTTCTCGCCAATGTAAGATGTACCTACTTGAGCAGGATATCCTCCACTTGGCTAATACCAAATTCATTAGCATAGGTAGTGCCAGACGGCAACTCAACTTCAGGCGACAGAAGGATGGTGGTGTGAAGACATACACCTCCTCCCTTCGCCATAAATTGGTTGCAGCACCCTCTCAACCCTCTCAAGAGGCAGCTGCTTTTTGCTCTAGTGAGAGCGTTTCTAAGGTTAATCTACATAATAGTTTCTCTGTCTTGGAAAATTTATCAGACACTCATTCTGGTGACCCTTCAACTGATGACAATTCTCAAACTTTAGCTAAAGGTGTCCATGTGGTACAGGTTCACGCTGCCATACGCTCTCCCAAAAGGAAACTTAAGTCACCTAAACTGCCACAGAGACGCCTTCGTGGTTCTTCTGAGGCACTTCACTCTATAGATGTTCCTCCTTGTGAGGCAACCATCTCTGTGGACTCATCCATAGTTTCCTCTCAATTTCACCAGAAGCGTTCTCGTGGCTCTGATGAATCTCTTGATTCAACAGAAGTTCCTCCTCGCAAGCTTCCTTCTGGATCATCAGAGGGGCGTGAAGTTAATGTGGATGCCACGGATGTTGTGACTTCAAAAGCTTCAGTTTCTCCTCCGCTTGAGCAGCGGAGTAATTCTACCACCTGTATTATGGATGTTGATGTATTTGCCTGTGTCAGTGATACCACTGCTGTACAGGACAATACCAATGTAATTGTTTCAAAGAATATCCTAGCTCATATACCTTCATCTTCTTCTAACATATCAGATGCTTCAGGGACTCGTCTACGGGTCCCAATTACTGCCCCAAGTACTACTCCTCGGGTTCGCTCTTCCTCTAGTGGCCCAGAATTAGACAAATCTTATTGTTTGAGTAAACCCTCAGGTCGAGGTGGTAGTGGGAAGTACCTCCGTGAGGCTTCCCAAAAATCAGTACTAAAGTAACACTGTTCAAGGTCCTTCAGTGGAATTGCCGTGGCTTGCGTGCTTCTTGGGAGGAACTGCGCGTTCTTCTCTCTAGCTTCTCTCCAAGAGACAATGCATGGGGACTACATTCCTGCCAGTCCTCCAGCATACTCTGCATTTTATTCCAATTCATTTGAAGGGCAGGGTCACCATGGTGGCTCTGCCATCCTAGTTCGTCGAGATATTCCATGCACGAGCCTGGAGCTTGACACTCCGCTCCAGGCTGTTGCAGTTAAGGTTTTTATGGACCGCCCATACACTGTGTGCAGTCTATACCTTCCTCCCAGTGTTACAGTAGAGAGGGGTGATCTCAACCTTCTTGTACGGGACCTTCCCTCTCCCTTTATTTTATTGGGTGATTTTAATGGTCATCATCCTCTGTGGGGTGACAGTTTGGTCAACCCCAGGGGTGTTTTATTGGCTTCTTTTATTGAGGATGAGGAATTAGGGGTTTTAAATACGGGAGATGTGACACATTTTAATAGCCCTACTGGGACTTTTACCGCCATTAACATTTCCCTCTGCTCACCCAGTGTTCTGTTGGATTTTACTTGGAGAGTGTTGCCTGATTTATATGGCAGTGACCATTTCCCTATACTTTTAGAAGGTAACAGATACGAACCACAGTCTCGTCTTCCTAGGTGGAAATTAGAGAAGGCTGACTGGCAGTTTTTTAGAGAGCTAACTTCTTTGGTCTCTTCTGTAGCCGATTTTGGTAGCTCTGACGAGGCTGTAACATATTTCACTGATATGCTCCACTCTGCTGCTCTCAACTATATACCTAGAACTTCTGGCTACTTTCCCAAACGTCCTGTCCCTTGGTGGTCACCAGTCTGCACCACTGCAGTGCGGGAGAAGCGCGCTGCTTTCTCTCGCCTTCTTCGCAATCGTGGGGACCCAACTCTTTTAGAGGACTTCCGACGGGCAAGGGCTCGGGCTAGACGAGTTTTAAAAGAGGCCCGACGTGCATCTTGGAAGGCCTATGTGTCTTCAATTAATAATAAAACTCCACTCACCCAAGGGTTCAGGAGAGTCCGTAAGATGGCGGGGAAGTTTTCTCCTAGTTCTCCACCTGTACTTAATGTCAATGGAATTAAGATCATGGATGGTTTGACAGTGGCCAATACCATGGCGGAGGCTCTTGCAAGAGTCTCCAGCAGTGACTCTCGACCTCTGGCTGTCAGGCATGAGTTAAGAGCCAAGGAGTGCACTGTCCTGGATTTCTCAGGGAACGAGAATGAAAGTTATAAATATATATTTACCCTGAGAGACCTGCATTCTGCTCTCTCTCTCTCTCTCTCTGCGGCGACACTTTTCCTGGGCCAGACAACATCCCATATGCAATCTTACGACACTTGGGTGAGGAGGCGATCTTATTTCTTTTTGCTTTATATAACAGAATCTGGCTGGAGGGTGTCTTCCCTTCTGGATGGAGGGTTGCTACCATTCTTCCTTTCCTCAAGCCGGGCAAGGACTCTGGTGTTGCCCTCAATTATCGACCAATTGCCTTGACCTCCTGTCTCTGTAAACTATTTGAAAAGATGGTGAATGTCAGACTGGTTTACTTCTTGGAACGGGGTGATTTTCTGTCACCATCCCAGTCTGGCTTTCGTAAATACCGTTCCACTACAGATGCTCTGGTCAGGTTGGAAGCTGCTGCATGTGAGGCTTTTACACGACATCAACACCTTGTCTGTGTATTCTTTGATTTAGACAAAGCCTATGACACTACATGGCAATATGGCATCCTACAGCAACTCCATTTAAATGGCCTGCGAGGTCGCCTTCAACGCTTTCTTAAGGAGTTTCTCAGTGATCGCAGTTTTTCTGTGAGGGTTGGTACAACCCACTCAGCATATGTTGCACAGGAGGAGGGCATCCCCCAGGGAAGTGTTCTCAGTGTCACATTGTTTGCAGTAGCAATTAATGCCATTGCCTCATTGCTTCCAGACGGTTTAGCTAACTCGATGTACATTGATGACCTAGCAGTCTGGTTTGCTGCTTCCCGTATGTCAGTGGTGGAGTGGCGCATGCAGCTTGCCCTTGACAGGGTGTCACGTTAACTGGTTCTCATGGGTTTCGATTTTCTCCTTCCAAGACAGTTGCTATGCACTTCTACCGCATCCGAGGCGTCCACCCCGATCCAGACTTATTCATGTATGGTCATCGGATACGTTGTGTCGAGGAGACTCGCTTTTTGGGTCTCCTTTTTGACAAACGTTTGACTTGGATTCCCCACTTACGTACACTTAAGGTCTCTTGCCTCAAGGCTTTTAAGCTGTAGAGGGTCCTGGGCCATACATCCTGGGGGGCTGATCGGGCCACCCTCCTCCGCCTATACGTTGTTCTTATTAGGTCAAAACTCGACTATGGGTGTGAGGTGTACTCTTCTGCCACCGATGCCCGTCTCAGAGTTTTAGACCCTGTTCATCATGCTGGAGTACGTCTGGCGACCGGAGCCTTCAGGTCGTCCCCAATCTCCTGGTGGACACTAATGAGCCACCTCTTGATCTCTGTCGCCAGTCCTTGATGGTTCATTGTTGGCATCGATTACATCGACTTCCTGACTCCCTACCCAGCTTGGCGGTGTCATCTGATATCATGTCTCAGTACTACCTTTTACATTCTCGTACACCATGGCCCTTTGGCTTCTGGGTCAGGAAGGCTATGGAGGAGATGGTCATTGATGACTTTCAGATTTGTCCTGTGAGGGTCCCCAGGGTTGCTCCATGGCTTCTTCCAGAAGTTTTCCCCTGCACCTGCTTTACAGACAAAAAGGAATCTTTTCCTTCTTTTAAGAACATGCCTTCACTCGTAGGGAGTCACTCCCTGTGTACACTGATGGGTCAAAGTCTGATGCTGGAGTTGGTTTTGGAGTTGTCTTTCCTGACTTTTGCCGTGGCGGCAGGCTCCCTTCTGTCATGTCCATTTTTACTGCTGGGCTCTCGGACATTTTATATGCCCTCCAAGTGATTTTCACTCTCCCTCAGCCTTCGTTTACTATTTTTAGCGATTCCTGTAGTGCCTTGCAGGCCTTGTGCAATTTTAACTCTTCCCATCCCCTGGTGTTGGCCATTCTTGAGTGGCTTGTTCTCCTGGGTCGTCGTGGCCGCAAAGTCACTTTTTGTTGGGTCCCGGCCCATGTGGGTGTTGATAGGAATGAGCGGGCTGACGCCCTGGCTAAGGCTGTGGTCTCCAATTCCCAGCCTCCTGCCAGGCGTCATCCTGTTCCTGCAGTGGACCTTCGACCCTACATGGATGGGACCGTTCGTTCCTGCTGGCAGGACAGATGGGACGCCGTCGGGGCTAACAAGCTCCGTGACATCCGCCAGCACCTTGGTTTGTGGAGCTACAGTGGCCTGTCCCGCCGGTGGGAGACAGCTCTTGTCCGTCTCCGCATTGGCCACACATTATTGACTCATGGCTTTTTAATGGAGAGGGCTCACCCTCCCTACTGTGATGATTGTCTGGTCCCTTTGGAAGTGCGGCATCTAATTGTCAAGTGTCCCAGCCTTGGCGACCTTCGTCGTAGGCACCTCTCCGAGTACCGGGAGGGTGACGGTTCTTACAGTCTCTTCCAGGTGCTCGGGGAGGAGGTTTGTAGTGTGGGAGGGAATACCCTCTCCTATGTGGAGGAGGCTGGCCTTCTCCACAAAATATGATTTTATGATATTTATGGTTTTTAGATGGTTTCATTTTTATGTCGACGGGTTCTGTTATTAATAAAGTGCTTTTTAGTTTGTGTGTCTTTTAATCATGGTGCCTATTCCTTTCGGGTATTCATGTTTTATTAATTATGTAGATGACAATTTTATGTTGGGTGGTATATGACCTTAGCTGTTGCGCCGCCAGATGCTTAGTTGCATCTATTATATATATTATATATTAAAGATGACCTCAAACCGATCCTATTATCAAAGCCCCATATCGATAACGTAGATACACTATATATACTCATTAGAAATAATTGCGGTATGAAACTTTTGTTAACTTTATTGTACAGACCCTCAGCTCAACCAGTACAAACCGACCGTGATATCTATGAGCAAATCAACGAAATGAGTAACACGCAAGAGGCCGTAGTTCTTGGCGATTTTAATTTACCAGTAACAAGTGGGGTGTCAAGGCTCGAATCGAACTTCTTCGAACTTTTAAGGATTCTAGCACCACCAAAATCAAAGGGATTGTAACAAACACAGTTTGAAGAAGACAAATATATTAATCACTTCACAACCCCAATATACAATACACCACCAATCAAGGAGACTATCCCTTTCCACACAACAATTAAGAGACAGCAGAGTCTCAAATGTAGAGTAAACAGTTACACAATTGTAGGAGCAACAATTAAGATACAGCAGTGTCTCAAAAGTAGAATACAAAAGTTACCCAATTGTAGGAGTAACAATTACGAGACAGCAGTGTCTCAAAAGTAGAGTACAAAAGTTACACAATTGTAGGAGGCAGACCAGTCGCTGCCCAAGCGATGGATATGCTCCACGAGAGAAGGAGGCAGAGGAGGCTCAGAGCTCCTAACTGTTCAAAGAGCAGCTCCGTTCTGCCACCAGTCAGTTGTCCATCCTAGACGAAACCTCGGTTAGATGGCGCTGTCAGCGTTGAGTAGTGTAGATGACGCTGCCATCGATATCCCAAGGAGGGGGGGGGGGGAGACGAAGAAACTGCTGAACAAGCGGTTATATTCTTCTCGCCCTCCACTAATGCACCACATTACTATCTAGGAAACAGGAAAAGATTACTTTACTGGTACAAGGGAATAAATGTGTATGAACAGGGTACACAGACAAGGAAACATAAGTTGATGTGAGAGACAGGAGTATGAATCCAGCTGCTGAGTATTTCGGCCCTTACATGGGGAGAACCAGTATCAGCTCACTATGGACAAGACCTTTATACTAACTTACAAGAGAGCTCCCTTATCCAGTTTGTTAATAGCCCAACTCGTGGAAATAACGTTCCTGACCTAGTATTTGCAACAAAAGAAGACTTGATAGAGAATAATAACGTGGGTGATGAGTTTACTAATAGCGAGCACCGCATAATCACATTCAGTATAAATTTCAATAGAAGCGAAATAAATTACAGCTACGAATTTTTTTTCACCAACTCGGAGCGATACTAAAAGATACCGATTGGAAATGTCTGCGAGACACTATTGACATTAATACACAATGGAACTTTTTCACTAATGCATACACAAAAGCGGTCAAAGATAGCATACCGTTAAAAAACCGACGTTCAGCAGAAAATTTAAAGCCCAAGTGGTGGAATAAAGAGATAGCCGACTGTTTACGCACCAAAAAGAACGCCCACAATAGAGTAAAAATCACAGACGACAATGACGAGCGGGCCAAGTTTACAGACTTACAAAGAAAAGCCAAAAAGTTAATCAAACAGAGTAAAAAGACCATTGAAAAACATGTTGCAAATCAAAGTAAGACTAACTCGAAAGAGTTCTACAGTTATATTTGGCATAAGATAGTACTCACGTCAACTATTGGACCACTACTTGATGAGAATGAGGACTTTACTACAGATGAAGAGCGAATGAGTGGTATCCTTAATACTTTCTTTGCATCAGTCTTTACTACAGAAAACCCGAACGATATACCAGCAGTAACAACAGTCCAAAATGAAAACACCGAGGTATTAAGTAAGATCAGCATTACAGAAAGTGATGTAATAAAATGTGTTGATAAATTAAATGCAAATAAGTCACCTGGGCCAGACACGATCTCCCCTCGCGTATTAAAGAAAGCAGAAAGTATAATAGTAAAACCTCTGACTCTGCTCTTTAACTATTCTTTACACACTGGAACAATACCTGACGAATGGAAGCTCGCTATCGTAACACCAATATTTAAAAAAGGCAGCAAATCTCTACCTAGCAACTATCACCCTATCAGCCTAACAACAGTCGTATGCAAAATGCTAGAGACAATCATATGAGATAAACTTACAAATCACTTAGAGGAAAACAACTTACTCAGAGACACTCAACACGGTTTTCGTAATAAATGCTCTTGCCTAACGAACCTATTAGATTTTTAAATGACATTTTCAATGAATATGATAAGAGTAAAGCAGTAGACATAATTTATCTAGATTTCCAAAAGGCCTTTGACAAAGTTCCCCATAAATGCTTAATAACTAAACTAAAATCACACAGAAACCTAGGCGATACCGTAAGATGGATAGAGAACTGGCTAAGCAACCGAAAGCAACGCATGGTAATAAACGGAAAATCAACTAGATGGACTGATGTTATGAGCGGGGTGCCACAGGGGTCAGTTTTAGGGCCAATCCTATTCCTAGTTTACATAAATGACATAGATGAAGGCCTCTCATGCATAATATCGAAATTTGCTGATGACACCAAAATTGTAAATACATTACTCTCTAATGTGCAGACTAAAGAAATGTAAGATAATCTCGATAAATTGTCAAATTGGACGAAAACGTGGCAAATGTCCTTCAGTGCAGATAAATGTAAAGTGCTCCACATCGGACATCGTAACGTAGCAGCAAACTACTCGTTAAATGGTAAGCAACTCAAAAGCGTGGATCGAGAGACAGACTTAGAGGTAACAGTATCAAGTAACCTAAAATCCAGTCAGCAGTGTATGGAAGTTATTAAGAAAGCAAATAAAATTTTCTATTGGCTTTATTGTCAGATCATTCGAGTATAAGTCTAAAGTCACAATCCTCACTTTGTATAATTCCTTGGTCCGTCCCCTTATGGAATACTGTGTTCAAGCCTGGTGCCCGTACTGTCAGAAACGGAACGAGTCCAATGTAGAGTTACTAAAATGATACCAAGTCTGAGAAATAAAGTGTATAAGGGGCGGCTAAGCAAACTAAATCTATTCCCACTAACACAATGTAGATTGAGAGGCAACTTGATCCAGGTAATCAAAATAATCAAAGGCATAGATAATATGAACTGCAGTAAATATTTCACTATCGTCCAATCAAACTACACGAGAGGAAACGGTTGCAAAATCATAGATAAATCTTTTAACTCACACGAATCCAAGAATTTCTTTTTTAACCGAGTCGTTAACTTATGGAATGGGCTTCCCCGTAACGTAATAGACTGTAACACCGTAGACAGCTTCAAACGTTGCTTAGATAAATACTTTGTATCAAATCCCCGATGTACAGCACCAAGAGGCAAGGCAGGTAAAAGATAAGATTAGCTAGGGTCAGGTATAAACAGACTACTTGCCCAGAGCCGACATAAAATAAATAACCAAGAGATAGGCAGTAATATAACCAGGTATCACAAACTATTTATCAGTATGGGTACCAGGAGATAGAAGCAAGGGTCCTTTCAGCTACCTGAGGCATGACTCAGACCTCATGACCATAGTCCCACATGACTCCTCCTACCACATGACAACAAGGTAACATTGGTAATATTGTATCCAGACACAGCTGTCAACTCCAGTAGAGAATGTATATAAGCAGTGAAGTTTAACTAATAGGTGTTGGTGGGTGGTGTAGCCACCAACTATAAGTTGTGCTGCTACCTAAAGAAGGCTCCTGTGTAAGGGCCACTGTCAGGGTTTCTCCACTACACTTCTCAGCCTCAGGAGCTAGTGTCTATAACTCTCTTTAAGAAGTGTTAGTGTCTATAACTCTCTTTAAGAAGTGCTCAAGGAAGAGAGAGATGCGGTGAATAGTTCCCAATATTTATGTCAAAAAATAGTTAACAGTATATACAATTCTCTGCGTACCTGACGTTAACAAAGCTAAGAGTATTTGGTTATGGTATTAAATGTATAATACATATGTTGTATACATGAAATTTTGCAAAAGTATGCAGACAATGATATTACACAAAATGGCAAAGAGAATATGCTGAAAGAAATTGCATAGGCTATCTGCATGAAGGAATGTAATGGTAAATGAATCACAATACAGGGCTGGTAGATAATTAGAGAATGGTTACACACTCAATCAAAGAAAATCGACCTATTTTATGGTACACTACAATACTCCCCCCCTAGTTTCGAGGAAGGAGGAACGATACTCTTGTGTGTCGTAGTTTGTTGTTTCCAGCATGTGTTGGAGGAACAGTCACTTGCACTGCTTGCAGCATCTGGTCCGGATTCAGGATATAAGCAGGCTTGACCCGGTCTACGGCCACAACTTCTTGAGAACCATGTTTGTCGATAGTGAAGTTCTTCCTCGTCCTGCAAACTACTTGGAAGGGGCCCTGATATGGCTGCTGAAGGGGCCTTTTGACTGCATCGACTCTAACAAAGACGTGTGTGCAGGCTTCCAGGTCCTGGTGAACGAAGGTCTTCGAGTTGGACGTACGAGGCTGCACTGGCTGGAGGCACTTCAAGGTATTTTTCAGGTGTGTTGCAAAGTCTTGAACGCTGCAAGGCTCGGGGTCTGGTGTGGCAGAGAGAAGCTCACCTGGGAGCCTGAGCGTAGAGCCATATACAAGCTCAGCAGAGGAGTTGTGCAGATCCGTTTTGAGTGAAGTTCTGATGCCAAGGAGGACAAGAGGTAGTGCTATTGACCAATCTTCTCTCTGGGCTGAAGCTGCCAGGGAAGATTTCAGCTGGCGGTGGAATCGTTCGACCGTTTCGTTGGCCTGTGGGTGATAGCTGGCGGTCCTGTATCGGCGGATGCCAAGGAGTATCATGACCTTATTCCACACGCCTGACTCAAACTGACCACCTCGGTCAGAAGTAAGGCTTAGAGGCACACCAAACCTGGACACCCATGTAGCGATGAAGGCACGTGCAACAGTATCCGTGGTGATGTCGGTGAGAGGTACTGCCTCAGGCCAGCGTGTGAAGCGGTCCACACAGGTGAGTAAATATCGATAGCCATTGGAGTACGGAAGTGGGCCGACGAGGTCTATGTGGACATGGTCAAATCTCTCGGTGACTGGCGTAAAGGTGGCTGCAGGAGAGTGTGTATGGCGTGTGACCTTGGAAGCTTGACAGCGTATACATGTGCGTGCCCAGTGTCTGACGTCTTTATTTATGCCCTCCCATATGAAGCGGGAAGACATCATCTGGTGCGAGGCACGGATTCCAGGGTGTGAGAGGTCATGTAACTTCTTGAAGAGCTGGTGTCGATGTTTCTCTGGTATGTATGGACGGAGTGTGTCGGTGGAGGTGTCAGCGTACAGTGTGACCTGGGTGTCTGGAAGTGTAATCTTCTTCATCTGTAGTGCAGGGTTCTCCAACAGTCGCTGTAGCTCAGCGTCACCGACTTAATCAGTAGCAATGGTGGCATAGTCGATGGGAGATTTTACAGTACTGATGTTTCGAGAGAGGGCATCAGCTGGGGCATTGTCGGCACCTTTGACGTATCGTATATCCGTGGTAAACTGGGCAATGTAGTCCATGTGGCGCATTTGTCGTGGGGTGTAAGATTCCTTATTTCTGAGGAATGCTGTAGTGAGTGGCTTGTGGTCAGTGTAGATGTGGAAACTGCGTCCCTCGATGAAGTAGCGAATACGCTTGACAGCTTTGAAGATGGCAAGTAGCTCCCTGTCATAGGCGCTATACTTCGACTCTGCCGAGGTGAGTTTCTTGGAAAAGAAGGCAATTGGCTTCCAGTATGTACCGACACGCTGTTGTAGGACGGCACCAACATCAATGTTTGAGGCGTCTGTAGCAATTGAAGTTTCTGCGTCTGGTGCAGGGAAAGAGAGCGTGGCAGCGTCGCTGAGGGCCTGTTTTGTTGAGAGGAAGGCCGCTTCCGCTTCTTCAGTCCATACGAGGGTAACAAATTGACCTCTCTTGCAAGGTTTAATCATGGCATACAATGGTCGTAGCAGGAGTGAGCAGTGTGGAATGAAGCGGTTATAGTAATTAACCATCCCAAGGAACTCCTTGAGCTGGCGTTGGGTAGATGGCCTGGGAAACTGCTGGATGGACTCGCACTTTGAGGGAAGTGGAGCAATGCCTGTTGGAGAGACTGTGTGACCTAGGAACTCAAGGGATGTCACACCGAGTTCGGACTTGTCTGTGTTGATTTGGATGCCATAATCTTGCAGTCTCTGGAGGACTTGGCAGAGGTGTTGTTTGTGGCTGGCTTCATCAGGACTAGCAATGAGAAGGTCATCTATGTAGGCAAAACAGTAGGGTAGACCTCGAAGGACCTCATCACTGAAGCGTTGAAACGTTTGTGCCGCTTTCCGCAATCCAAAGGGCATCCGGACGTATTCAAACATGCCAAAAGGTGTGATAATGGCCGTCTTCGGGATGTCAGTGGGATGGACTGGAATCTGATGAAATGCTTTGACGAGGTCGATCCGAGAGAAGATAGTGGAACCTGAGAGTTAGGAAGTGAACTCTTGAATGTTGGGCACAGGATATCTATCTTCCACAGTGCGTGAATTGAGGGCACGGTAGTCACCACAAGGTCGTATGTCTCCGGTCTCCTTAGGAACAATGTGAAGAGCCGACGACCAGTTGCTGCTGCTGGGCCGCATAATGCCTTTACTCATCAGAGATTCGAACTCGGCTTTGGCTTTCTTATAACGCTCAGGGGCTAAGCGTCGGGCCTTGGCATGCACTGGGGGTCCGGTAGTCTCTATATGATGAGTCACGTGATGCTTGGCAGGTATGCTGGATGAGTAGGGTTGTGTCAGCATAGGGAATGACTTGAGGAGGTCAGCAAACTTGTGGTCATGGTTGATAGCAGACAGGTGTGTGCTGTCACCAGGTGCTGGCTGTGCATTTGTAAAGATATCTGTGAGTGGGTCGACCAATTTTTGTCCTCTTACGTCTACCATCAGGTTGAAGTGACGGAGAAAATCAGCACCAAGGATGGCTTGTGACACTGCTCCTACGTAGAATGTCCATTGAAAAGAGCGGCGAAGGTTCAGATCCAGATGCACTGTTTGCCGCGAGTATACAGGTATCTTGGTACCATTAGCAGCATAGAGATGCAGAGAAGGAGGTAGCGACCGCTGGCTGGCTGTAGCAGGGAGGACACTTACGTCGGCACCGGTGTCTACCAGGAACTTGGTATGGGACTGGCGATCAAAGATGTGGAGCAGCGTAGACTGAGTATGGCAAACATTATGCTGCGTTAATGTTCGCCGTTGTTGTTTGACGCCATGTAGCTGCAGGGCTTTTCACACTTGAGAGCCTTATCCCTAAACCTGCGATGGTAGTAGCAGAAGTTTGAAGTGCTCCTTGAACGTGACCACTGGTGTTGGCGGTTTGGCGTCGAGGGTCGGGAACTTGGGTGGTTGTTGATTTGTTTCTTCAGGTTGCTGACTTCCATTGTAAGCTGGGAAATTAGATTGGCGAGCTGGGCAATTTGGGAATTTTCTTGGTTGCAGAAAGCAGGGGCTCTCATGGCTACTGCAGTGGCAGTGTGGTTGCCTGAGTTTGAGAGATCCTCAGTAGACATACTGGTCAGTGAACTCAGGGTGTAAATGATGACGAGGGTTACCTGATATCACGGCAGCTGCATTAGTCAGGTTATATCAGTATGCTGCTGAATACACTGGCACTGTAATTCACACACAAGGCACTAATAATAAAGGACAATACACTGTCCAGAGTGAAACACTGTAATCCAGGGTGAGGCACTGTAATCCAAGGTGAAGCACTGTAATCCAAGGCGAAGCACTGTAATCCAAGGAGAAGCACTGTAATCCAGGGTGAAGCACTGTAATTCAGGGTGAAGCACTGTAATCCAAGGTGAAGCACTGTTGCTGGTAGCTAGACTGCCGTGAGTACCAGTGGTGTATAGGTGTTGGATGGCAGGCAACAACGGCGTAGTTGGAGGCTTACAGATGGCTGCTGTGGACTGGTGATGCCTCAGGGTTTGCAGCGATAATGTAGATAGGATGGACAGTGGCACTGTTGTGGGAGCAACAGCTGCACAGGAGAGGTAGCAACTCAAGTCACCTCTTGATGGTGACTGCAGGGCAAAGGCGTTCTTGTAGACTATTGGAGGGTAGCGGCAGCACTCCAGGTCACTACTTGATAGTGACTGCAGGGCAAAGGCATTCTTGTAGACTGCAGCTTGATCCACTCTTGTTGGCACTCTCCGGGGGTCACCACTTGTTGGTGACAGCTGCAATCTCCGGGGGTCACCACTTGTTGGTGACAGCTGCACTCTCCAGGGGTCACCACTTGTTGGTGACGGCTGCAATCTCCGGGGGTCACCACTTGTTGGTGACGGCTGCAATCTCCGGGGGTCACCACTTGTTGGTGACGGCTGCAATCTCCGGGGGTCACCACTTGTTGGTGGGTGGTGTAGCCACCAACTATAAGTTGTGCTGCTACCTAAAGAAGGCTCCTGTGTAAGGGCCACTGTCAGGGTTTCTCCACTACACTTCTCAGCCTCAGGAGCTAGTGTCTATAACTCTCTTTAAGAAGTGTTAGTGTCTATAACTCTCTTTAAGAAGTGCTCAAGGAAGAGAGAGATGCGGTGAATAGTTCCCAATATTTAATGTCAAAAAATAGTTAACAGTATATACAATTCTCTGCGTACCTGACGTTAACAAAGCTAAGAGTATTTGGTTATGGTATTAAATGTATAATACATATGTTGTATACATGAAATTTTGCAAGAGTATGCAGACAATGATATTACACAAAATGGCAAAGAGAATATGCTGAAAGAAATTGCATAGGCTATCTGCATGAAGGAATGTAATGGTAAATGAATCACAATACAGGACTGGTAGATAATTAGAGAATGGTTACACACTCAATCAAAGAAAATCGACCTATTTTATGGTACACTACATAGGTAGGATACTTAACACTGACTCCAAGGGCTATACACTTGTATCCACAAAGAGAGACCATACAGATAAGACAAGGCACATCATTATCATTCCCTGTATATATACAAGTATATATTAATAAATTAAGCCTTAAGAAACTTGTGAAGTTAATTACCTAAGAAAGCACCCCGTCTTCCACCGTCCACGTTACCTAATACATCAACTCCACATCAACTACAAAGGCAACTCCAAGAAATTACACACAAGTTAGTTACCAGTTTCTGCCCGGAGTTCAAGCCTTCAGAACTGGTGTTTTTGCAACAAGGCAAATTGCAAGGTAAAGACTTCACGGGAGTACAGTGACTAACATAGTTCCAGGACAAGTTGAAGGACTCTACTTGTAAATTCTCTCAAGTTATTTCTTCTGTGAGTATAATCTTATGACCTCTAACGAGGGAGATAAACCACAAATTCTTCACCTACATGTTCTGGGGGCAAGAAAGACTTTACTTACTCCAGACATGTGACAGTAGATGAACGTGGTGGCTGGCAACTGGTTGTGGTTGTAGTGTCTTTGCTGTCTTTTTAGTCTCTTCGAAGTTTGATTTTAATTATATGGTTTTTCTATAATCATATGGTGTAGGAGATGTAGTGTGGTGCCTCTAAACCACCACAACGACAGTTCACATATACTAAACCACCACAACAACAATTCACACACACTCGACCATAACAACACACTGAACTACCACAACGGCAATTCACAGGTTTCACGCGTGCGCATCAGTTAGTTCATTCAAAGTCTTGTGAAACCAATCGGGCTAGTGAAGCTTCGACTCAAAAGTATATAAGTGCTGGAAATCTGGAAAAAGGCAGAGAGCAACACACACCACCACTACAACCAGTCCTCTCTCTCGACCGACCCCCAAGTCGTCCTCCTGACAAGCCTCTTTGCCATTGTGGAAAGTTTAATCGTTCTACGTCCCTTTAATTCTCCAGTGACTTTATACAAGTGCATTTACCTCTTGGGAATAAATTATGGTGGTGGTGAATTGTGAATAAACTAAAGAAAATTAATGTGTCGCTGTTCTTAACCCCGTGGGCACTACAATTTGGTGACCCCTGAGTGACCCGGTTGTGCGATACACACTCGTGATTCGAAATGCCAGACACACGGTTGAAATTACCCTTATTTCATCATAATGTTACCGACTGGCTGATACATGTGGAAGCGTACCTTTCTCATACGTCAGCTACGGACTGTGAGAAGTTTAATGCTTTGGTCGGCGCCCTGCCTACCGAAGTAGCTTCTTTGGTTCGACCAGCAATTACTTCGCCACCATCTACAGGAAAATTTGACGCTCTCAAAACTGCTCTAACGGAATGCTACAGGAAACCGGATCGCCAACATCTTCAAGAATTACAAGACATAACTTTGGGTGATTTGAAACCGTCAATGTTGTGGCAAAGAATGAAACTCATTAACTCTCGCTGTGTGACTTCACTACCAGACGATATTTTGAGTTGCATGCATCTTCAGAAGCTACCTGCAGAAGCACGAGTTACCCTAGCAACACTACATAATGCATCAACCAACGATTACATAACTGCAGCCGACAGGGTAGTAGTGGAGATTCCAACTAATCCCGCACGAGTGTCTTCAAACAATGCTGCTTCGGTGAGTCATTTTTGTTGTGGAAGTCAGACATTTGCAATTGTGCCTCGGAATGATCCTTCTCTTCAAAGTGGAACGGGCAGTGTTATGCCGGCAACATCTTCGTGTTCAAATGTTGATATTACTCTACTAGAACCTACAGGGCATAAGGCTGCAAGTGCTCAGTATACTGGTCGTAATTTAAGCCAGTCTGTTGAGGGTATACTTCAACGATTAGAGAGCCGTGCTCAGTATACTGGTCGTAATTTAAGCCAGTCTGTTGAGGGTATACTTCAGCGATTAGAGAGCCTTGAACAGCGATTGTCTTCAGCTTCAGAACAGCTACCACGCCGCACAGGAATTTCTTCGTACAGAGGTGGTTCAGAAAATCGAGTTAATGACACCTGTTGGTATCATTTCACATTCGGGGACAGAGCTCGACGGTGTTCTCCACCTTGTTGCTATCAGGGAAACTTCAACAGCGGGAGGTGGTGAAGGCGCCACCTCCTGCTTTAGTCTCTGAAACAACACCGCTTCTACAAGTCATCGATCGAAGCTCGGGTAGCAAGTTTTTAGTGGACGCTGGAGCATCAGTAAGTATCTTTCCACCTAATTCTCAAAACCGAAATAAGAAATTTCCATCTTATGACTTGCTAACAGCTGATGGTAAACCTATTGCTACATACGGTACTGTGACATATTGCTTGAATTTGGGTCTTGAGCAGTTACTTATGTGGACATTTGTAGTGGCAGAAGTTACACAACTAATTCTTGGGTATGACTTTCTTAAATTTCATAAATTATCAGTGGACCCAGTAAGACATTGTTTGTTACATCAACCATCAAACCGTATCATTCGCAGCCTGAATGTAGAAATTGATTCTCCTCGTATCATGGGCCTTACTATTGACCCCACTTATGATACTATATTACAAGAATTTCGATCTCTTACCAAACCAGCAACTGATGCAACCACCCCAGTGGATTCCCCAGTTTACCACTACATCGAGACTACCGGACCTCCAGTGTTTTCTCGTCCAAGACGCCTCGATCCAGGGAAACTGCAAGCAGCGAAACAAAAATTTAACAGTTTGTTGCAGAGAGGAATTGTGCGACCATCCAGCAGTTGTTGGGCATCTCCATTCCATATGGTCCCAAAGCAAGCAGTGGGAGAATGGCGTCCGTGTGGGGACTATAGGTCTTTAAATAGAATTACTGTTCCTGATAGATACCCTATACCACATGTACAGGGTTTTCATTTGAAGTTACATGGACAAACTATATTTTCGAAAATAGATTTAGCCCAAGCTTTTCATCAAATTCCTGTATTTCCCTCTGATATTCCCAAAACAGCAATCACTACACCTTTTGGGCTCTTTGAATACTGTTATATGCCATTCGGATTAAGGAATGCAGCCCAATCGTTTCAGTGTCACATGAACCATATCCTTCATGACTTTCCTTTTGTTACAGTATATATAGATGACATCTTGGTGGCATAGGCAAATCAGGAGGAACATTATCTTCACCTGCGACAACTACTGGGCAGACTTCAGGAAACTGGTATGAAAATTCACCCAGGCAAGTGTATTTTTGGGGTGCCTGTGCTAGATTTTCTTGGTCATAGGGTTTCCAAGGAAGGTATTAGGCCACTACCTCAAAAGATTGATGCAGTTAGAGATTTTCTACAACCAAAGTCTGTCAAGAAACTTCGTGAATTTTTGGGAATAGTTAATTATTATCACAGATTTCTTCCTCATGCAGCGGATATCTTACGTCCTCTACATGATCTATTGAAGAAACCTTTGAAGAAGAATAGTGATATTTTACCTTGGACAGAACACTCCTCAGCAGCGTTTGACAGGATTAAGAAGGAAGTATCTCTCCTAACTTTTCTATCGTATCCTGATCCAGTAGCAAAGATGGTGTTGGTGACCGACGCTTCTTCTCAAGCAGTGGGCGCAGTTTTGCAGCAGGAAGTCCATGGAGAGGTAATACCTATTGGGTTCTTTTCAAAACGCCTTGAGACCTCTCAAATAAAATATAGTGTATTTGACAGAGAATTGTTGGCGATGTATCTTGCTACACGTCATTTTAAACATCTCTTGGAAGGCAGGGATTTTCACATTTTAACTGATCACAAACCTCTCACTCATGCAATGGCCAGTCAGTCTGATTTTTATTCTCCAAGAGTAATGCGCCATTTGTCATATATTTCCGAATTTCAGTACAGATATCAGACACATTAAAGGACAGGAGAATACAGTAGCTGACGCATTATCAAGAGTCATGTCTATTGATGTTCATGCATTTCCTGAGCTTGATTACGCACGGATTGCACGTGACCAGATTGATGACGACGAGTTAGCAACGTTGAAGAGTTCCTCATCTACTGCATTGAAGTTTCAACCCTTCGATGTACTTGGTTCTGGATCTCAGCTGTGGTGTGATGTGTCTTGCGGCAAACCTCGCCCTTTTATACCTAAGTCCTGGAGGTACGCAATATTTTCATATTTACATAATTTTAGTCATCCTGGTGTTAAGGCTTCACAACGTCTAGTATCACAACGGGTAGTTTGGCCAGGTATTCGCGCAGATATTCGAAAGTGGGTCAAGCTATGTTCTCCCTGCCAATCCTCTAAAATCATCAGACATGTCAAAACCCCAGTTGGATCTATATCATCTTCATCACATAGGTTCCAGATAGTACATGTTGATATTCTGGGACCGTGGCCTTCATCACGAGGATTTACTTATCTTCTTACTTGTGTTGACAGGTTTACGAGATGGGCTGAGGCTATACCTATGACTGATATATCTGCTGAATCGACTGCTTTGGCGTTTCTCACTGGTTGGGTTGCTCGTTTCGGTACCCCAGCGACCATCATTACCGACAGAGGGAGTCAGTTTGAGTCTGAACTGTGGCACAGGATGTTAGTTTTCTTGGGTACTACTCGCAATCGAACAACCTCCTACCATCCTCAGTCTAATGGAATGGTAGAGAGGTTTCATCGCCACCTTAAGGATGCTCTGAAATCCCAACCTCATCCATACAGGTGGGTAGACTCATTGCCACTAGTCCTTTTGGGTATCAGAGCTGCGGTAAAGGAGGATCTTCAGTGCAGTCCTGCAGAGTTAGTTTATGGAGAATCCCTGCGTCTACCAGGGGAATTTTGTGGAGACTTGGTGAAAGATAGTATTGTTGGTGAAAATGAATTCCTTGACACTCTGAGGTCAACTGTTTCAAAGTTTCTAGCATCTCCACCTCGCACTCCTGGTAATCAACAATGTTTTGCTCCTTCAGCCTTGGGTTCTGCAGAGTATGTGTGGGTTCGCCATGATGGGCATCGTCGACCTCTGCAGCGACCCTACAATGGCCCCTTCAAGGTGATCTCGAAGTCTAGTAAGTACTTCACAATACAAGGACCTCGCAGAGAGGAGACAGTAACTATAGATAGGCTGAAACCAGCAATTGTACCTTTAACTACCAATGATGGTGGTCCTGTCGGTTCTTCTCAGACCCCAGGTGAAATCTACATCTCAGTACCCTCTCCACCTCCCTCTCCAGCACCTGAATTGCCCCACTCTTCCACATCAACTGATTTAAAAACTGACCCCCTTAAGATAGAACCCTTGGTAGCATCTCCATTGAAAGCTGAATCTGATATTTCTTTCTCTGATAGTGCAGGAGCAGCGCAATGTCCTCAAGAAGTAACAACCAGGAGTGGCAGAGTGTCTCGTCCCCCGGATCGTTATACGTCCATGGTCTCCTTGTGTCCAGCCTTGACGACTCGCCAGGGAGGGGGGTACTGTGGTGCCTCTAAACCACCACAACGACAGTTCACATATACTAAACCACCAAAACAACAATTCACACACACTCGACCACCACAACACACTGAACTACCACAACGGCAATTCACAGGTTTCAAGCGTGCGCATCAGTTAGTTCATTCAAAGTCTTGTGAAACCAATCGGGCTAGTGAAGCTTCGACTCAAAAGTATATAAGCGCTGGAAATCTGGAAAAAGGCAGAGAGCAACACACACCACCACTACAACCGGTCCTCTCTCTCGACCGACCCCCAAGTCGTCCTCCTGACAAGCCTCTTTGCCATTGTGGAAAGTTTAATCGTTCTACGTCCCTTTAATTCTCCAGTGACTTTATACAAGTGCATTTACCTCTTGGGAATAAATTATGGTGGTGGTGAATTGTGAATAAACTAAAGAAAATTAATGTGTCGCTGTTCTTAACCCCGTGGGCACTACAGTAGCAAGCTTCTGTAGTTTACACACTTTATTGATAACCCGAGTGAGTACAGTTTCACAAATATGTTTGGGTTAAGTTAGACTTGAGAGCTAACTTTACAGAGAGATTATATGCTAAAGTAATAAGTTAAGGGTATGATTATCAATAGCTAACTGAGGCTGGAGGAGCGAGAAAAGGGCGTCGCTTGGTAGGTCACATGACCTATGTTGTCACTATCTGCTAACGTGTTAATGGTTCTCACAGTGAGCTAGAGTCTTGTATTCAAGCTTATGTTAGCAGTTTCAAGGCATCATGCGATGTGTGACTCACTCTTGTGAGTGAGTATAAGTGATTATAAGTAGTCTCTTAAATGTAGGTTTAACCGGAACATACAAGAGCCACCTGCTTCAACATAACTGCAATTCGACTTACAAGGCGACCTCATCTACTTCACAACAAACAATCATCACTTCATCACCACCACATCGGCGTCCCTGTTACGTAAATTCTCTCGTAAGGACAACGCCACGACCTCCATCACCACCACGCTGACGCCTCGTTA
Source organism: Petrolisthes cinctipes (assembly GCA_033782935.1). Classification (NCBI taxonomy): domain Eukaryota; kingdom Metazoa; phylum Arthropoda; class Malacostraca; order Decapoda; family Porcellanidae; genus Petrolisthes; species Petrolisthes cinctipes. Next base: position 232,425 of record JAWQEG010000353.1, read on the forward strand.
CGTAAATTCTCTCGTAAAGGCAAGTCAACGTTCATCATCTTCACTCCAATAACGACTGTTAGTGTGTTAGTGTGCGAGCTAACTAAGTCATCGCTTCGTCGCTTCACCGTCGTAACCTCTTCACCACATCGTCGCCTCGTCAGACAACATCCCAACAAGACTTCATATCGTTGTCATCGTCGTTGCAACTACAGTCAACTAAAAGTAGGTACACATTGCATGTTACATTACATTATTTTTCACTTGTCCACGAACATGTTAGAAAAGAATTAGGTTCCTCATTAACAGCCCAGAAAGAAAGAAAAGAAGTGCCAAATTAATACAAAGTAAAAAAATAGTCTCCCAATTAATCCAAAGGAATCACAACTAACTTCGAATATCCCTGATAATGATTCATTAGCCTCCAAGCTAGATTTCCCTGCCTCGCTAAGTCTCGTTTGTGGTGCCAACACATTCGAGTACATTCTTCTACTTCTCCAACCTTATCTCCATTAAAGACTTGATCTGTCATACTATATCAACCTTTATTTCTCCAACAATGGCTACTCCTCCACAATCTCCTACTGTCTCTGCTCTTCATACAACTTCTTTTGACCCCACTACCTTTTCTATGCAAACAGTGAGAATCTTACCCACCCACAATTATTCAAAGCATTATACGGGATATAATCCGAGATATGGGATTCATCTCTTCTTGCGTTATTTGGAGGAGGTGTTTTACCAAGCGAATATAGAGCAGGACGCACATAAGATACGATTCGTGAGAGAGCATATTGCACCAGATAGTATAGCCAGTTATATGTTAACTACAAGTGCTTTTTCTGATCCAAAGAATTTAACGTCTTATGCTACATTCAGACAGTCACTTATTGATGTTTTGGGGGATGGTAAACTACATAATTCATTATCATGGGTTCAACGAATGATTAAAACAAAGGTAGGCAATATAAATACAAGTGAACCAGCAAAAGCTCTTGCATTATCAGGGTCTCTAGCTTTGAATTCGAAGGAATCTCGTATCATACATCATGAATTACAGATTACTCAATCCATGGGGACGAAGATTTTTTATTTTGATGCCACATCTACTCAAGGGGAATCACAGGGAAAACGTTGCAAACACTGTAACGGAAATAGTCATATTGCCAGTGAATGTTATTACTTACATAATACTAAAGGAAATTATCAAGGAAAAAGTAATCATAAATACTATCATTTACATGAGTCAAATTCATATTCCTTAGATGAATACATGATCCTTAACAGAATGAAACAGGACTTGCACAATCGAAACATGATGTATGAAACGAGACCGCCACAATATTAAAATAGCATCAAACGTCCCGAAAATAAAACTGTAGGCCCTGTCGTCGTATTTACCGATAATGTACTATTATTCCCTGTCCTAATATGATATAGTAACACCCACTTAATGATAGACACAGGCGCGACAGTTTCCTTGTTATCGAATAATTCCTTTAACATATTGTACAAATTAGGTCCCCAGCGGCATTTACAAACCAAGATTGAGCAGGTGACATAGAATTGTCAACCATGACAGCCAATTAATTACAGGTATTAGGGACACTAACCCTTCCTGTACGGTTAGACAAGGGAACTAACAATATACAAATTGTATTTTATATAATACGAAATTATCAACTAGGTTTATCATACCTTATCAAACAAACCATAATAATTAACCCTAAACATAAAATAATACATTTTAGGAATTAATGTATTCCAATACAGGATTGTCCAGGCCAATATATAAGTCCATGTAATGTTAACCCTATACGTATTGAAAATGAGGGAAACGACTCTATTATCATAAAGGCCATTGCTGCATATAATACTATGTTAACTTCAAATTTCATCCATAAATTGAAGGTAAAGCTTCCCTCTCATGTACAGCCACAAACTACAGTTCTATCCTTAATAGAACTAGTAAAATAATATATAACCAGGGATTAATATACTTTAACCAATTTAAACAGTGAAAATATCACTGATATTAATAAAACATCTACCAATATTCATGTAAAGAAGGAAAATATCTATGTGATCTGTACAGATGGAAGTTAGACCAATACCACAAGGAAATATTGTATCGGTTCTAACCGAAGGATATAAAGTGATAGTCACGTAAGGGAGCAACTTAGAAATTTTGTCAGTGGACACGATTTTCCACTTTATCGTGATAATCTCATCACCATACTAGCCACATATCGAAATGCGATTGCCCTACCTGGTGAATCCTTAGGATGAACCAACATGATAAAGCATACCATTACACTAACATCCCCTCAACCCATTTATTCGAGCACATAGACTACCGTACCTCATAGTAGGCAGAAAGTTGTAAACGAAATAATAAATAAAATGATGGATGAAGGCATTATTAAGAATTCTAACTCCCCTTTTAACAGCTCAATGTTTTTGGTTTAAAAAAAATAATGGTGAATTTAGGCCAGTCATTGATTACAAAAAAATAAATAATGCTACAATTAAAGATAAATATCCCCTCCCTCCTTTAAGATGTTTTGTCTAACATTGGTGAAACAACACCTATGATATTCTCCACCTTCACCTTGGTCAGTGGAAACTGGCAAGTAGCATTAGATGATAAAAGTCAACCCATTACTACATTTAATACTTCCCATGGTTATTATGAATATATTCGTAGATCATTTGGGTTATGTAATGCTTCATCCACATTTCAGCATATGGTCAATTTTCGTTTTGACGTTATTAATAACGTAGTCATCGCTAATCTCAACGATTTGATTATTTTCTAAAAACGTACATTCATAATAAGTAACAATAAAGAAGGTTATACAGAGTTTACATTAGGTAGGCATCAAACTTTAAATGTCTATGTCTCATTTTCTTAATAGGAAATTATAATTTTAGGTTATACATTAACCGCCACTGTCCTCCATACACAATCTTATAAAATACGAGCAATGAAAGTAGTCCCTACTCTAAATAAATGTTACTAACATAAAATCATTCTTGGGTTAATGTTCTTATATAAAATCCTTGTAAAGAATTTTTCCCAAGGAGCTAAACCCCTAAATAATCAACTCGAGATTTTGTATGGATGCCAGAGAAATAACTGAGCTTTGAATTATTAAAGGTTAATTAATGTAATCTTCAATTCTTGCGTTCCCAAATATTCATTACCTTATAGCACGTGTACAGATGCTTCTTCAGTAGGCTTAGGCGCTGTATTTATGTGAGAGATAGCTATGGGTCTATGTCAGGTATGTGCTTATGCTTAAAGAATATTAAATGCGCAGGGAACTCGTTATTCTGTAACAAAACAGGAAACTTTAGCAATCTTATGGGCACTTTGTACTTTAGAGAAATTGTATTAGGCTATCCGTTACAAGTTTTCGCGAATTATCAAACGATCCTTGGCTTACTATAACCTCAAACCCTAACGGGAAAATTATACCAAATATCTAACCATTCAGGAATTTCTCCCGCATATCGATATTAACTACCCTCCAGGACGATTAAATAAAGTAGTAGATCCCTCAAACAGTCATCTTGTCCTTTTAGTTCCGAGGACACCCATATACTTTGACCTTGATGCGGTTCGTAAACATTAGCAAATGGATTCTATGATAAATAGATATTCATTAAAAATTGAAGATGAAAATGATGGACCAGAATTACCAAGTCACTTAAATATCTTTTCCCTTCATGATGATATTATTTACAGAAAACTAAGGAAACGTGACGTACAAACCAATCAAATAGTGATACAACAAATAATAATTCCCTCAGTATTAATAACCCTTATATCATAATGCAGCAGGACATCCTGGGAGAGGTAAGTACCTGACCACTCTCCATACAATATACTATTAGCATAAACTAAGGGTAGATGATGAAACACATATATCGCTCAGTGCGAAACATGCAATGCAAATAAAGGCCATACATTTGGACCTGCTCCATGACGGGAATCCCTAATCCTGGATGAATCATGGGACATAGTAGGAGTAGATCTTCTTTCCTTACCAATTTCGAATCAGGACGCATATAAGTTATTACCTATAGTTAACCATTTTCTAGATATCTAGTGGCGGCACCACTACGATAAAAACCGCAAAAGTAAGTGCACATATATTTAAAACCAAATTCATATGCCCATATACATGTGCCGATATTATAAAAAGGTATCTGATTTCTACGACATTAAGCAAATGTTTGTATTAACATATTTCCCAGCGTCTAATGGGTTAACAAACGGCAAAACCGTAAAACTACTAGAAGTACTTCGTAGCACAGAAACAATGAAAATCCCTCCACATGGGAAGACTGCATCGATATGAGTCTATTAATACTACAACAAAAAAATGGAAATATAAGGAAAAACTCCACATGACATACTATAGGGCGTATAGAAACGTCTTTCATATGATATAAAATTGCCACACAGAAGCCATGCTACAACATGGACAACTACGCTGAACGACAGTGAGTTGCATTTCAACAATTCATCATGATGTACAAAACAAATTACAGGCTTGCAGGGAAATAATGCGTAATCGCCGACATAACAAAACAAATTACTGGCTTGTAGGGAAAAAATGCGTAATCGCCGACATAACAAAACAAATTACAGGCTTGCAGGGAAAAAATGCATAATCACCGACATAACAAAAACAATTATAGGCTTGAAGGGAAAAAATGCGTAATCACCGACATAACAAAACAAATTATAGGCTTGAAGGGAAATAATGCGTAATCGGTCGACATAATAAAGTCAATAACTCAAATGTTCACTCCAGGTGATAACATAATAATACGGGTACCCGATCGAAACTTCACAGTCATTTCTTTAGTAGGCAATCTATAAACTTATAATAAAGAATAATTTTACTCAGGCGGTTGATATTGTTTATGTAAACAGAATAATGAGATTGGTAAAATGCACTCAAAAACCCAACATCCAAAATAAAACCAATCAATATCTCTGGAACATCAACAATTTCCTTTTCCTAGTAATATTATCCCTACTATTGATGGTAATAAAATAGACAACTACAAACAAAAACTCTGATCGGTTTCCAATGAAATATACTATTTCTTCTTACAGATGTGGCCCAAATCAACCTATATAACGGTTTTCATGTCTATACTCGCGACGGCTACAAGCTCCGACGAAGTGCATAATGCAGATGAAGATGACGTCTTAAATCCGGGAGCTGTCGTTTACTATTTTATCAAACAGTTAAAAAGAAAAGGAAAATAAATAAAATATTAGTGACGAACGATATGATCACTATTTCTTTACAGGATATATATGAATTATTACATAAATTTTCTGCCATTAAGCAGTGGTTACAGATACCGGTATTTAATGATACACTAGTTTTGTTTGACAGGTATCACACGAAAATAAATCAATGTAAATGCATTATATTCTGTAATGTCCTTTACCATTGGGCGCCCTAGGAATGAATTCAGCGACTCAGGTAATATTGCTCGCTTATTATACAAACAAATAATGGCTTAGAGCCATCATCACAGCCCAGAGCGTGATTTAGATATTTTAAGTGAAATTTCATGAGCACTATTTGGTACTGCTTAAATAGTGGTATACAAGCATTATCCCATAAATAAAATAATGCGGGACAAGCCGTTGCAAATCACCATAAGTTAGTGTAACAGATATATATTAGAATGTAAATAATTGCAAGAAATTACATACGATTTATATAACTTTACATGACCAACAAAAGAAAACAACTACATATTATATGGAATAATCACATCATATTTTTATGCTTCTATTTATTTTTGTGAGTTGGCAGGAAACTGAATTGCAGGTGAGGAACTTAGAGAGGACTGACAACCATTTATTAAGAGTGTATTTACTGCTGGTAAGGTAAGATTAACTCACAATTATTACCACTCCAACAGCTACGAGATGCAATGGTACAATCAATGATGAAATACCATCTTTCTTACTATCTTTCATATCTACTTAAAATATTATTATACAGTCATGCGTAGTATTTTAACATAAGATCATATCCTCATTATTATTATTCCCATAGAAGGTAAAAAAAATTTCACAAGCTACGTACTTCAACAATTCCCAATGAAAATGGAAGTAATCTTTTAATGTTCGATTTTCATCCAATCAGTATTATACTTAGTGATGATGTCATCAGTGACACGCAACTCCTCTAGTGCCATATTGCATATCTTCATTTATATGTTTGTCCTGCATATTTATTTGCATTTAATTCTCCAAATGGTGCAAAATCTCCACTTGCTTGGGATCAAAGTAATACTAATCAAACACTATATGCATGTACAGTCGGCAAAAAAAGTTTCGTTACCACCCCTACATTAATTTTAACATGGGTAAGCCCGGTAGGGTTGGTACTCCACCGATATGCAGCTGCGACTCGTGACATCCGGGACATGCTGGACGGAAATCGTCATTGCCCCGGTAGTGTCAACTTTTGTATATCAAAAGTTTAGCTGATTTTAAATTAAATTTTTAGTGTTGAAGAACTCTTACTATTTAACTATTCATTATTAAACATAAGGAAATGCGTTTGAGTATTTTAGAACAAGAATAACCATGAAATACCCAGAAAAAATAGCCCTGGTTGAAAGAACGTCATTCCTACTTGGCTGCCCATGGCCAGGGGTTGGACTTAAGCGGGTATCACACGGGTACTTTTACCGATGACATCGTGTCGTGCGATACGATTTTCGACGACATGTCGCGGGAAACGGGAGATTTCGGACGACGAGGTGTCCACATAAACTATCGAAAACTGTTGGTGATTTCCTGCGACAGGGAGAAAGTCGTTGAAAGTCTATGGTAAATAATATTGTATGGAATATATTATTATGGCATATTATGATTTAAGTAGTGTTAGGTATCATTATTTGAATATAGAAATTGTATTCCTAGATCTTATATATTATATATGTTACAGTAAAATCTTCAAAACAGTAAATTTGTAAATTTCCTAGAATTTTCAGTAAATTTACAAAGTGACTGTTTCAATCAGTAAATTTACAAAATTACTAAGATTTGTAGGAAATTTACAAATTTACTGATTGTTATCGATGAATCATGAACCATTATTAGGGTGAAAGCTGGTGTGCTAAAAGGGGGCTTTTCCCGAAATCAGTTTGATTTATGCCCTCAAAGACTGTTGAACAATGAGGATATCTGTCTTGACAAAATCTTTGCGTTCTGCCGTCATAGCAGAATCAGCATCAGGTGGGCAAGGTTTCACAAAATGTAACTGTGTGCGTGGGGCAAAGAGATGCGTAACAAATAAATGTTCTTGTTTCAGAAACGACCTCAAGTGTAACTCCAAATGTCACTCCAGTCTGACATGTCCAAATAAGTAGCCTAGTATGTTGACACTACCATAGTGCAAGCCACCACCCCCCCCAACACACACACCCTTTATGTTCTTTTTAATCCTGTTTTATGAATAAATTAGATCATTATGTTCTTTTTAATCCTGTTTTGTGAATAAATTGGATCATTTGACTTTAGATGATGTGTGCTTCTGCTCGTTTGTGTAAAAAATCATAATAAAAAATCATAATCGATGAATCAGTAATTTTGCAAAAGTTACTGGCTCCTGAAATTAGTATATTTGTAAATTTCCTACAAATTTTAGTAATTTTGTAAATTTACTGATTGAAACAGTCACTTTGTAAATTTTCTGGAAAATCAAGGAAATTTACAAATTTACTGTTTTGAAGATTCTACTGTAACATATACACCGAATTTAACTGTTAAATATGAGCATGGAACATTTATTTGATTTCGGGGTTTGTTTACATTTCTGCTTTCGCCTGCCGCCTGGTCCAAACCTCTTTCCTCTTTCTTCTTCTTCCAAAGCAATTGCACATGCTCCAACAGCTAAAATTGCTTGGTTAATGGCGTCCATCCTTGGTGAATTCGCTTTTGTGACAAAGTGTTTTGGTTTGTCCCGCAACCCGCGTGGTGTCGTCGGTCGTCGTTGTTGTCTTTCTTGAGAATTTGCCGTGTGCTATTGTTTCCCGCGAGATGTCGTTGAAAATGGTGTCGCAGGACACGATGTGGCAGGAAATGAGCGACCGTGTGATACGGCCTTTATGGAGGGTGGCGGAGGTACAACACTCACTAGTCAGGCATACCAACATTACATCACACTGTTTTAGGGATGGTAACGAAACTTTTTTTGCCGACTGTTCATTCATATCTATTACTAATCAAACTCTTTCATCATCATTTTTTAATTTCCACTATCTATACTTACCTGCTGATACACAATTAACACTGATTTACCCTAATCACCCTACACATGGTATGGTTCAAGGCTACTATAAAGAAGCAAACTCATAGGAAATATGATCCAAGGGAATCGTTACCTTGCCTAGTAAATATAAATTGCTTGAAAACATAACACACTCTCTTCCACTTTTCAACATATTTCATATACTGTCGACTTATTTAACATCTCCTAATTATCAGTTGTTTCAGAAAAAATGAAACTATTAAGTTACTCAATGAGACTGGGATTCAAACATCCTTATTATATCATTTGATGCCTCCATATATTTATCAAACTAAATCTTGGTACCAATGTTTATTATCCCATGTCTTATCTTTCTGGCATGTACTATAATATTTATATATTGTATAAGATAGTCTACTATACTATTTTTGCATTGTATAAGAAAGTCTATCGACGTATACTAAATTATCTTGTATTGAAAAGGATAAGACTGTTATTTCACAGCCACAACATAGCAACATGGTTCCCCACTCCCCTCATTAATATGTGAATGTTTAGCATAGTTAGCTTATATACACACAATAACATGCACCTAGCTAAACACATGAATTTTAAGATGACATTTCATGTACCAATGTATTTATATTCATGTATTACTGGTAATGTTAATTTTAAGCTTATGGTGTGCCTATGTCTTTGATGTCTATTTTGTATTAATATTTAAGTATTCATTGTTAATTTCCTAGCTCCTCTGTCCCTTTCCTCTGGATGAATCATCCTTGGATATACCAAGTATTGTAAAATTTGTTGCCACAATAAAGTTATAATCTGGGACAGATTGGGTAGCGGGACTGAGCAATTGTACAGCACCAAGAGGCAAGGCAGGTAAAAGATAAGATTAGCTAGGGTCAGGTATAAACAGACTACCTGCCCAGAGCCGACATAAAATAAATAACCAAGAGATAGGCAGTAATATAACCAGGTATCACAAACTATTTACCAGTATAGGTACCTGGAGATAGAAGCAAGGGTCCTTTCAGCTACCTGAGGCATGACTCAGACCTCATGACCATAGTCCCACATGACTCCTCCTACCACATGACCACAAGGTAACGTTGGTATTATTGTATCCAGACACAGCTGTCAACTCCAGTAGAGAATGTATATAAGCAGTGAAGTTTAACTAATAGGTAGGATTGATTGATTGATTGATTTTGATGCAACTAAGCATCTGGCAGCGCAACAGCTAAGGTCATATAAGGTCATAAAGTCAATAGCTGTGACAGCTGGAAATGGGACCCACTCATATACCAGGTACATTAGTAAGGGTACAGTTACAGTGGATGGAATACGTTACCTAGTGACTGTGTTGAGGGACACTGCAACAGAGGTGTCAGTGCTGATAAACATAACCTATAATAGAGTGCGGTCTAAGGAATACGTTCTAGTTCGAGGACTCCACACAGATCAACATTTAAACTATATTATGTTAGACTTTGAAACTGAGTTCGTAACAGGACCACAGAAGGTGGCGGTGGCTGAATCGTTGCCTGTGGATGGTGTGGACCTATTGCTGGGCAACGATTTGGTGTTTGAGAGCAGGACAGTGACACCCCTGGTGGTATCAGAGAGCCCTGCAGACCCTCCTGTGGAGATTCAGGAAAACGTAGGAGACGAGATGGTGTATCGAGTCTATGCAGCGACACAATCAATGGCGAAGCTGGCAGATCAGGAGGAGCGGCTTGCCAGGGAAGAAACCGAAGTGAAAATTGAGCGTCCTCTACCTTCCATAGCTCACTCTTGTTTTCTCTACTACTTAGTGTTCTTCTTTCCTACTGATGAGGCGTAGGGATGTGACGACTCCATCGCCCACTGTTAACGGTGCAATGGCCTCGGAGCGAGGTGCAAGGGGAACCCCTCCTCTGTAAGATTTCCCTAGCAATTTCGTCATGGAGCACATACAAAGGAAAAGGGGGGGAAGGAAGTATTTGTACTTCCCGAAACTCCACGACCATAAAAATTGGGACAATGAATGTGCGTGGATGTAGTATGGTTGTAAGTAAGAGGAAGGAGATTGGAATATATATATGTTTGTTGAAAGAAAGTTGGATGTACTAGCATTGCATGAGCCAAAGTTGCAAGGGAAACGTGAATGTGAGTTTGGTTGTGTGAATGGTAGAGTGTCAGGGGTGGAGAGGGGAAGAGCTAGGGGAGGAGTGGCTTTTATTCTGAGTGCAGAAGTGAATCGGAATGTGGAGGCGTGGAGGGAGTTGTAGGCAAGGTTGATGTGGGTAAGAGTAAAATTTGGTGAGGAGGCATGGGTGTTTGTGAGTACGTACGGGCCGGGAAGTGAGAGGGATGAGGTGGAGAAAGGACAGTTTTGGAATTAATTGGAGGAGTGTATACGGAGTTTTGGGCAGAATGTGAACATGGTACTATTGGGAGATATGAATGCCAGAGTGGGGGATGAGGTAGTAGATGGGGTTGTGCGTAGATATGGGGTGCCGGGAATAAATGAGAGTGGTGAAAGAATGATTGGGTTATGTGTAGAGAGAGAGAGAGAGAGACCTAGTGGTTTGAAATACATGTTTTAAGAAAAAGGAAATATATATACTGTATATACGTGGGTAAGACAGATACATCGGAGAATGGTAGATAGAGCTTTAATGGACTATGTGGTAGTGTCAAAGACTGCTTTACAGTGTTTGTTGGGTGTTAGAGTATTGAGGGGGGGGGGTTATATTTCGGACCATTTCCTAGTAGAGGGTAGGTTAAGAGTGGGTTTAGGAGTGGTATCAAGAAATAGGGAAGGAGTAAAGAGGGCTTTAAAAGTGAGTGAGTTGAGCAAGAAAGAGAGGATGTTGGAGTATCAAGAGGATATTGCTAGGAATTGGAATGGAGTAAAGGAGAAGGAGACAGGTAAAATAGAGGAGGAATGGGAAATGTTTAAAAGGGCAGTAGTAGGAAAGAAAGAGGTGGAGGAGGCAATGAGAGAGATGAAAACAAGGAAAGCTTCAGGTTTGGATGGATGAGCTGTAGAATGTCTGAAATATGGTGGAACAAGTATGATGGAGTTGTTGGTACGGTTGTTGATTGTGTGTTTTGATAGTGGTAAGGTCCCAATTGATTGGGTGAGTGCTTGTGTAGTACTTCTATATAAGGGAAAATGAGATAGATACCAATGTACAGTACGAGTTTCAGGAGTATGAACCTGTAAAGTGTAGTAGGAAAGCTGTATGGAAAGGTGTTGATAAGAAGAGTCAGAGAGGGTACGAAGACTGTGATTGGTGAAGGGCAAGGTGGCTTTTGGAGAGGAAGAGGTTGTGTGTGTAGTGTACCATAAAATAGGTCGATTTTCTTTGATTGTGTGTGTAACCATTCTCTAATTATCTACCAGCCCTGTATTGTGATTCATTTACCATTACATTCCTTCATGCAGATAGCCTATGCAATTTCTTTCAGCATATTCTCTTTGCCATTTTGTGTAATATCATTGTCTGCATACTCTTGCAAAATTTCATGTATACAACATATGTATTATACATTTAATACCATAACCAAATACTCTTAGCTTTGTTAACGTCAGGTACGCAGAGAATTGTATATACTGTTAACTATTTTTTTACATTAAATTATAAGGAACTATTCACCGCATCTCTCTCTTCCTTGAGCACTTCTTAAAGAGAGTTATAGTAACTAACACTTCTTAAAGAGAGTTATAGACACTAGCCCCTGAGGCTGAGAAGTGTAGTGGAGAAACCCTGACAGTGGCCCTTACACAGGAGCCTTCTTTAGGTAGCAGCACAACTTATAGTTGGTGGCTACACCACCCACCAACAAGTGGTGACCCCCGGAGATTGCAGCCGTCACCAACAAGTGGTGACCCACGGAGATTGCACCCATCACCAACAAGTGGTGACCCCCGGAGAGTGCAGCCGTCACCAACAAGTGGTGACCCCCGGAGATTGCAGCCGTCACCAACAAGTGGTGACCCCCAGAGATTGCAGCCGTCACAAACAAGTGGTGACCTCCGGAGAGTGCAGCTGTCACCAAGTGGTGACCCCCGGAGAGAGCAGCTGCAGCAATCACCAACAAGTGGTGACCCCCGGAGAGTGCAGCTGCCGCGATCGCCAACAAGAGTGAATCAAGCTGCAGTCTACAAGAACGCCTTTGCTCTGCAGTCACTATCAAGTAGTGACCTGGAGTGCTGCCGCTACCCTCCCATAGTCTACAAGAACGCCTTTGCCCTGCAGTCACCATCAAAAGGTGACTTGAGTTGCTACCTCTCCTGTGCAGCTGTTGCTCCCGCCACAGTGCCACTGTCCATCCTATCTACATTATCGCTGCGAACCCTGAGGCATCACCAGTCCACAGCAGCCATCTGTAAGTCTCCAACTACGCCGTTGCTGCCTGCCATCCAACACCTATACACCACTGGTACTCGCGGCAGTCTAGCTACCAGCAACAGTGCTTCACCTTGGATTACAGTGCTTCACCTGGATTACAGTGCTTCACCTTGGATTACAGTGCTTCACCTTGGATTACAGTGCTTCACCTTGGAATACAGTGCTTCGTCTTGGATTACAGTGCTTCACCTTGGATTACAGTGCCTCACCCTGGATTACAGTGTTTCACTCTGGACAGTGTATTGTCCTTTATTATTAGTGCCTTGTGTGTGAATTACAGTGCCAGTGTATTCAGCAGCATACTGATATACCCTGACTAACGCAGCTGCCGTGATATCAGGTAACCCTCGTCAGCATTTACACCCTGAGTTCACTGACCAGTATGTCTACTGAGGATCTCTCAAACTCAGGCAACCACACTGCCACTGCAGTAGCCATGAGAGCCCCTGCTTTCTGCAACCAAGAAAATTCCCAAATTGCCCAGCTCGCCAATCTAATTTCCCAGCTTACAATGGAAGTCAGCAACCTGAAGAAACAAATCAACAACCACCCAAGTTCCCGACCCTCGACGCCAAACTGCCAACACCAGCGGTCACGTTCAAGGAGCACTTCAAACTTCTGCTACTACCATCGCAGGTTTAGGGATAAGGCTCTCAAGTGTGAAAAGCCCTGCAGCTACATGGCGTCAAACAACAACGGCGAACATTAACGCAGCATAATGTTTGCCATACTCAGTCTACGCTGCTCCACATCTTTGATCGCCGGTCCCATACCAAGTTCCTGGTAGACACCGGTGCCGACGTAAGTGTCCTCCCTGCTACAGCCAGCCAGCGGTCGCTACCTCCTTCTCTGCATCTCTATGCTGCTAATGGTACCAAGATACCTGTATACTCGTGGCAAACAGTGCATCTGGATCTGAACCTTCGCTGCTCTTTTCAATGGACATTCTACGTAGGAGCAGTGTCACAAGCCATCCTTGGTGCTGATTTTCTCCGTCACTTCAACCTGATGGTAGACGTAAGAGGACAAAAATTGGTCGACCCACTCACAGATATTTTTACAAATGCACAGCCAGCACCTGGTGACAGCACACACCTGTCTGCTATCAACCATGACCACAAGTTTGCTGACCTCCTCAAGTCATTCCCTATGCTGACACAACCCTACTCATCCAGCATACCTGCCAAGCATCACGTGACTCATCATATAGAGACTACCGGACCCCCAGTGCATGCCAAGGCCTGACGCTTAGCCCCTGAGCGTTATAAGAAAGCCAAAGCCGAGTTCGAATCTCTGATGAGTAAAGGCATTATACGGCCCAGCAGCAGCAACTGGTCGTCGGCTCTTCACATTGTTCCTAAGAAGACCGGAGACATACGACCTTGTGGTGACTACCGTGCCCTCAATTCACGCACCGTGGAAGATAGATATCCTGTGCCCAACATTCAAGAGTTCACTTCCCAACTCTCAGGTTCCACTATCTTCTCTCGGATCGACCTCATCAAAGCGTTTCATCAGATTCCAGTCCATCCCACTGACATCCCGAAGACGGCCATTATCACACCTTTTGGCATGTTTGAATACGTCCGGATGCCCTTTGGATTGCGGAACGCGGCACAAACGTTTCAACGCTTCATAGATGAGGTCCTTCGAGGTCTACCCTACTGTTTTGCCTACATAGATGACCTTCTCATTGCTAGTCCTGATGAAGCCAGCCACAAACAACACCTCCGCCAAGTCCTCCAGAGACTGCAAGATTATGGCATCCAAATCAACACAGACAAGTCCGAACTCGGTGTGACATCCCTTGAGTTCCTAGGTCACACAGTCTCTCCAACAGGCATTGCTCCACTTCCCTCAAAGTGTGAGTCCATCCAGCAGTTTCCCAGGCCATCTACCCAATGCCAGCTCAAGGAGTTCCTTGGGATGGTTAATTACTATAACCGCTTCATTCCACACTGCTCACTCCTGCTACGACCATTGTATGCCATGATTAAACCTTGCAAGAGAGGTCAATCTGTTACCCTCGTCTGGACTGAAGAAGCGGAAGCGGCCTTCCTCTCAAAAAAACAGGCCCTCAGCGACGCTGCCACGCTCTCTTTCCCTGCACCAGACGCAGAAACTTCAATTGCTACAGACGCATCAAACATTGGTGTTGGTGCCGTCCTACAACAGCGTGGCGGTACATACTGGAAGCCAATTGCCTTCTTTTCCAAGAAACTCACCTCGGCGGAGTCGAAGTATAGTGTCTATGACAGGGAGCTACTTGCCATCTTCAAAGCTGTCAAGCGTTTTCGCTACTTCATCGAGGGACGCAGTTTCCATATCTACACTGACCACAAGCCACTCACTACAGCATTCCTCAGAAATAAGGAATCTTACACCCCACGACAAATGCGCCACATGGACTACATTGCCCAGTTTACCACGGATATACGATACGTCAAAGGTGCCGACAATGCCCCAGCTGATGCCCTCTCTCGAAACATCAGAACTGTAAAATCTTCTCCCATCGACTATGCCACCATTGCTGCTGATCAAGTCGGGGACGCTGAGCTACAGCGACTGTTGGATAACCCTGCACTACAGATGAAGAAGATTACACTTCCAGACACCCAGGTCACACTGTACGCTGACACCTCCACCGACACTCTCCGTCCATACATGCCAGAGAAACATCGACACCAGCTCTTCAAGAAGTTACATGACCTCTCACACCCTGGAATCCGTGCCTCGCACCAGATGATGTCTTCCCGCTTCATATGGGAGGGCATAAATAAAGACGTCAGACACTGGGCACGCACATGTATACGCTGTCAAGCTTCCAAGGTCAGACACCATACACACTCTCCTGCAGCCACCTTTACGCCAGTCACCGAGAGATTTGACCATGTCCACATAGACCTCGTTGGCCCACTTCCGTACTCCAATGGCTATCGATATTTACTCACCTGTGTGGACCGCTTCACACGCTGGCCTGAGGCAGTACCTCTCACCGACATCACCACGGATACTGTTGCACGTGCCTTCATCGCTACATGGGTGTCCAGGTTTGGTGTGCCTCTAAGCCTTACTTCTGACCGAGGTGGTCAGTTTGAGTCAGGCGTGTGAAATAAGGTCATGATACTCCTTGGCATCCGCCGATACAGGACCGCCAGCTATCACCCACAGGCTAACGGAACGGTCGAACGATTCCACCGCCAGCTGAAATCTTCCCTGGCAGCTTCAGCCCAGAGAGGAGATTTGTCAATAGCACTACCTCTTGTCCTCCTTGGCATCAGAACTTCACTCAAAACGGATCTGCACAACTCCTCTGCTGAGCTTGTATATGGCTCTACGCTCAGGCTCCCAGGTGAGCTTCTCTCTGCCACACCAGACCCCGAGCCTTGCAGCGTTCAGGACTTTGCAACACATCTGAAAAATACCATGAAGTGCCTCCAGCCAGTGCAGCCTCGTACGTCCAACTCGAAGACCTTCCTTCACCAGGACCTGGAAGCCTGCACACACGTCTTTGTTAGAGTCGATGCAGTCAAAAGGCCCCTTCAGCAGCCATATCAGGGCCCCTTCCAAGTAGTTCGCAGGACGAGGAAGAACTTCACCATCGACAAACATGGTTCTCAAGAAGTTGTGGCCGTAGACCGGGTCAAGCCTGCTTATATCCTGAATCCGGACCAGATGCTGCAAGCAGTGCAAGTGACTGTTCCTCCAACACATGCTGGAAACAACAAACTACGACACACAAGAGTATCGTTCCTCCTTCCTCGAAACTAGAGGGGGAGTATTGTAGTGTACCATAAAATAGGTCGATTTTCTTTGATTGTGTGTGTAACCATTCTCTAATTATCTACCAGCCCTGTATTGTGATTCATTTACCATTACATTCCTTCATGCAGATAGCCTATGCAATTTCTTTCAGCATATTCTCTTTGCCATTTTGTGTAATATCATTGTCTGCATACTTTTGCAAAATTTCATGTATACAACATATGTATTATACATTTAATACCATAACCAAATACTCTTAGCTTTGTTAACGTCAGGTACGCAGAGAATTGTATATACTGTTAACTATTTTTTTACATTAAATTATAAGAAACTATTCACCGCATCTCTCTCTTCCTTGAGCACTTCTTAAAGAGAGTTATAGACACTAACACTTCTTAAAGAGAGTTATAGACACTAGCTCCTGAGGCTGAGAAGTGTAGTGGAGAAACCCTGACAGTGGCCCTTACACAGGAGCCTTCTTTAGGTAGCAGCACAACTTATAGTTGGTGGCTACACCACCCACCAACATGTGAACATCTCAGATATTTGCAGTAAGGCAGGTGTGTGAAAGGTATTTAGAGAAAAATAAAGAAGTAGTATGGGCATTTATGGATCTCGAGAAAGCATATGACAGAATTGTTAGAAAGGGATTGTGAAAGGTTTTGCAGTTGTACGGGCTCGGGGGAAAATTATTGAGAAGGGTGAAAAGTTTCTATGTGAACAGTAGAGCGTGTGTAGAGTGGGATGTAACGTGAGTGAATGGTTCCCAGTAAAGGTGGGACTCCGTCAGGGCTGTATGATGTCACCATGGTTGTTTATTATTTATATGAGCGGTGTGGTAATAGAGGTAAATGCTAGGGTGATGGAGAGAGGACTGAGGTTGGTGGACAGAAGAGGTAGAGAGTTGGGCCTAAGCCATTTACTGTTTGCTGGTGATACAGCGTTAGTGGCAGAGTCAGAAAAGGAACCGAGAATGTCAGTGGCAGAGTTAGAAAAGGAACCGAGAATGTTAGTGTAGGAGTTTGGACGGGTGTGAAGGAGGAGGAAACTGAGAGTGAACGTGGCAAAGAGCAAAGTAATGAGATGTAGGAGGGAAACAGAGGATAGGATTTAGTTAGAACACTAATGGGGGAGTATTGTTATTAGTACTATATCTGTTATCATTATTATTATTATTATTATTATTAACTACTATCATTATTATTATTAATATTAACTATTTTATTATTATTATTATTATTATTGTTATTATTATTATTAGTATTAGTATTAGTATTATTAGTATTATTTTATTATTAATAATAATAATAATATTTACTATTATCATTATTATCATTAACTATTCTCATTAACAATTAACATTATTATCATTAACTATTATTATTATTATTATTACTATAATCATCATCATTATTATTATTATTATTATTATTATAATTATCATTATTTAAATTTTTTAATCTTGACCAAAATGCATCAATATCCTGTTTAGTGTTTTTTACATTCATCTACAACGGATGTCGGATCCGTCCAAACGGGCTAATGTGAACCGGGCATGACAGGGAGGCGACTCTACCGTGAGAGATATACGAAGGGAACGATTGCTACCGTGCAGCATTCTACTGGGAACATTCAATGAGAAAATGTTGGATTGTAACTCGAGTTTGACAGTTCTGGCTGAGTAGGGGGTGCCTCGTCTTTTGCGATGGTTCAGAGAAAGTCATTTGACCACTGACGGTTAAATAGTCTGGAGTTTGTTATTTGTAAGAGATCCATTACCCTGTAGTTGGTTACACACATCTGAATGGCCATAATCCCCCTACCCCCAATGCCTAAAATCTGTGTGTGTGTGTGTGTGCTTCAGACAAGTGAGTCAACATACTCGAACTCTGAACCCCAGTTGGCAGTACTGACTGTACCAAGAAATTCAGTCCAGAGCTGTACATAGAAGAAACATCCTGCACACACACACACACACACACACACACACACTTGCAAGTACATAGAAGAAAACTCACACACCTTTGGTTCCTGTGGTGTGAAGTTGTGGGCTGGAAGTTCCGTCCGTGGCCACGCTGATGCACCGCCACTAGAAAATCCCGTCCGCTCGTCTCTGCGCCAGCTAGTCAACGATAGAATTACTGGACGCACCTAGGTGGTACTGCGGCAATTTGGGTTCATCCGGTGTTATCCCCAGGAACTTATCCAGCTTCAGTTTGAAATTGTCCAGTCCCAGACCCTTACAATCCCGTAGGTACCTGGGAAGTGGGTTGAACAGCCATGATGCTTTTACGGAGAGAGCAATCCCCTTAAGCATTTTTATTCTAGTGGCCGCACTGGGATGGATAATTACGTTTACATGACACAGCTGTCCGAGTCGCCGCTGATTTAGGAAGCGGATGTTGACGGTGTTGGCTACCTGACCCATAATAATTTTGTATATATACAAAATGAGATATCTTGCTTGGCGATGTTCAAGGGAGAAAAGTCTCAATGCCTGAAGTCTCTTCCAGTAATCCAGGTGTCTTACAGCTGATATTTTGGAGGTGAAAGTACTTTGTACTCCCTCAAGCTTTTGTTTATCTCCGACTCACCACGGGCTCCAGAGCTGACAACAGTACTCTAGTAGTGGCACCACCAGTGGTTTGTACAGAGTCAGCATCGGCTCCGGCTCAAATGTTCGAAACATACGAAGGAACCATCCAGCTTGACTCAGGGCCTTTTTTGTCACATGGTTGATATGGCTGGTGAAGTTTCCATCACAGCTAAGGGTGCCTCCGAGGCCTCTAATTTCTGGTTTCACTGAAATTTGTGACCGTTCATTTGCGGTGTATTTGGGTGGACAATTGTTGCAGCCTTGTACAGTGTAGCTCATGTGTTCAAACTTGCTACCATTGAACATCATGTTGTTCTTTTCCGCCCACTGGTACAAAGACTTAAGATCCGCCTGCAATAGTTCGGCGTTTGCAGACAAAGATATTTCTTGCAGCATGCGTGTGACGTCTGTGAATGAAGACACAAATTAGTGTTGAATGTTTTGGTCAATGTCGGAGTTGTGTGCGATAAATAAAAGGGGTCCAAGAAGAGAGCCATGTGGGATTCCACTGGTGACCAGCATCAGCGCAGACTGAGCACCCTCGGTGGCCACAACCTGTTTTCTGCCGGTTAGGATGCTGTGCAGCCATCTCCCCAGTTTACCAGAAATACCCATTTGGCGAGGTTTGTGAAAAAGTATGCCGTGGTCTACCTTGTCAAACGCTTTGGCGAATTCCAAATAGACCACATCAACGTCCTTGTTGTTCTCCAGCGAAGTCAACACTTGTTCATAGTGTGCCAATAATTGGGTTAGGCATGAACAACCCGCTCTGAAGCCGTGCTGGTTGTTGTTCATCACGTCAGTCTCTTCAAGGAACATTGTCATGGTTTTCACAATAATTTTTTCGAGAACCTTGATGATATGGGAAGTTAGAGCAATGGACCTGTAGTATTTTGCCTTGTAGTGTTCTATATCTCAGCATGCAGCAGGGTATACCAAACTCCACAAAATCAACATGTGTTTATTGGTGAGGGATGAAGCACACACAAGTACAGTATAGGTATACAGGAACTGGAACAAGGTATTACTCGTAGAGGAGGAGTATGTGTTGGTGAGTGGGAGCCGGCTAGCTTGTCTTCTTAATTAAGTCCTCTCTCGTCTGTTCCAAGAGATGTTCTGCCTACCTCTGTTGTCTGTACCAATTTATATCGAGGACAGTGGGCGGAGCTAGTAATCAAAGTAATTAAAACTAGGCCAAGCCAATGGTATGGGTTGGGAGGCGTGGCTTACCCAGGTATGTCTAGAATGTTCTTTGTGGGTGTAGCTTCCTGTGTGTCTGTGTGAACACCTGATCTGACCTGAGGTGAGTGATAATCTGTAAACTGGGGCAAACCCTTTCTACCTGTGACCTGACCCGCGTGTGTTACTACCTGCCACTCCTTTGTGTGTGTGTGTGTGTGTGTGTGAGTATGTGTGTGTGCACCACAGCCTCATTTATAGATCCACCCTTATAAATCGGCATAACTATAGGATTGTGTAATAGTATGTGTACCATATATTACGTCCTATTCACACCCAAGGTAGATAGAACACTAGAGACATGGCAGAGTTGCATCACGACTTGACAACACTGTACGTTGCCAGACAATGCTTTCCACAATGCTTTGCGGCAAGAACCAGTACAGCTAGTCCACTTACCTGTGTAACCGTACTCGGTGCCTCCTTATCTATTGTCACTCTGTAATCTACTTTATCCACAATAGAGTCTACATAATCTACATCTCGATTGTTCATTAACCCCTCCTCTGGATGAGTCTACATCAAGCCATGGCCCAGACAGCACCAACTGCCAACCACACCACTTCCCCTGCCGACCGTCTTGTTGGCAGGGTGAAGTGGTTTAACCATTTGAAGGGCTATGGCTTTATAACCTCAAACTCAAAAGATTATTTCGTCCACAGAAGGGGCATCCTCCTCTCTGCTGCCACCACCTCACCACCATCACTGGGAGACGGAGAGGAGGTGTCCTTCACTGTGGAAGAAGGGAGGAAGGGCGTGGAGGCTACCAACGTAGCCGGACCTGATAGTGGGCAGGTCCGAGGCTCACTCCATGCCCGTGGGAGGAGGACGGCTGACGCCCAACCACCGCAGCGACGGCAGCAGCAGGCAGACATCGTCACCGTCTGCACCAAGACTGCTGTTGCCTTAGCTGCAGAATGGCTAGGTCGTCTCTCTGACCTCCTCCTGGACATCTTCAGGAGAAATGGCTTACCACCAATAGCCATTTCTCCTGATTTGCAACCACCAACTACTACTACAACCACCACCAATAAACGAGGCAACAAGCCTGCAAGACGGGGAAGGAGCACAACGGATGCACCACCACCACCACCCGTTCCGGTCCACCCCTGTCGCCAGTTGATGTTGCCTCGCCCGCTCAACCGGGCGAACAGCGTGAAGGCACCATCACCACCACCGCCATCACCACCACCACCACCACCACCACCACCACTTGAGACTTCAGAACTGGACTCTGCGATGGAGGAGGATACTCAGGCCCCTGACACCAGTTCCTGCTCTGCCTCCTCCACCACCACCACGAGAGAGGATACAACTGATAATATGGACCTGGAAGATGAAGGGGAATGGCAGACTGTCAAGAAGAGGAAGAGGAGGAGGAGGAATGACAGCCCACCCACCAACCCACCACCCACAGTCACCGTGGACTGGTGGATGTCTGCCTCTCGTCGCCTCGACCTCTTTCACCAGCACATCCCCAGTTGCCAAGACCCCGACATCTTCCAGATCAGGGAAGTCTGGACCAGCAGCAGGATGACATCACAAGCCAGCTTTGCCAAGTCGAAACCAATTGTCTCTGGTAGCAGGCAAGTGGAAAAGAAAGGAAAAAGTAAGAAAAGAAAGAAAAAATAAAACACTGCCTTAATGCCCACAACTATGGGTGATAGGAATAAAAAAAAAAAAAAAAAAAAAACCTCCTCTGTGGTAGTGGTCAGTCAACGAGAACATGCAGTAACTTTGGCACTTTCTGCTTTTCCGAAATTCTCCCCGTTTCTAGAGAGCTCTTGTAAAGAATTGACAGAGGAACACTCAACTCCTCTGCTCAGTTCTTCAACGATATTACCGGAAATTGGTCGGGGTATCTGGTCAGCGGATACATTAATGCTATTTAGTTTTGCAGTGTTCCCGTCCTCATCACCGAAAAACTCAATGTTGTCTACTTTGGGTGAGCTGAAAACTGTTTCATACTGAAATCGTAGTGTTTCAACGACACTTTCTGGCTCGTCGCCGACTCCACCGTTTGCATCCATTAGTGGTCCAATACCTGTCCCCATCATTGAATTGTTTGTCGTATACTTGTCGAAGTATTTGAGGTTGGTTTTGATACAGGAAATAGCAGATTTTTCTTTCCGATTGAGCTCAATTTCCACTGATGTTTTGAGGTCGTCCTCAATCATCAATATTTTATTTTCAATACATTATCTAGCTCGAAAGTCTTTGCCACGCCTTAGTTTATTACGCAGATTAATTCTTTTCCTCATCAGAATTTTTCGGTCTCGTGGAATTTAGTTTTTCGGCGGTGATCTCTTCATCGGTATATGCTTCTTCGAAATCTCCAGGCATTTGGCAATCAGAAAGTCGTACTGGTCGTCTGGCTCATGATTTTCCATCTGTTTCCATTCGACCCGACTGAGGTCATCCTTCATATCAGTCCAGCAGACTGAGTCAGCACGAAAATTCAAACTGTTGAAACTGGACATACGCTGTGCGGAATAGGCAGATTTTGCAGGTTTGCCCGAAGTGATATTGGTATCCAAAATAATCACATCGTGGTCGGATAAATTTATCTTCTTCACTTGACAATCTCGTCATGACTATGGGCCGATTCCACAGTTATCAATATTTGTTGGCTATCCAACGGAGGAAATACCATAGAAGAAAATAGTATTAGAATGGTCTAAATAAGTGGGTAGGAAAGGTAGAAAAACCTTACGCAATAACGGTAATTCATTCAATATTTACAGATTTTCTTATTGACTCTAGTATGAAAAAAACATAAGTTTCTCCAATTTGTCGGGAATGGTTACTGTCCTAGTTGCAGCCACAAATTATACTCCTTGCAATTGCAAAGTATGGTCTGCTGCACAAATCCCTGAACCATCTGAGAGTAGTTTTTTAATAAAGCTAACACATGGCCAATGGCTGGCATCAGTCACATTTCCACTTGTGAAGCCCATAACTACACTATCAACATAATATATACAGGTAGGGAAATACTCGATTTGTCATCAAATTCTGAGAGTACCGAGCATAATGCTGGGAAAAACTGCTCTGCTGAGTCTTGCGATGCCATCTTCAATGTTTACAAACAAAGGAATATCAACCCGGTTTGGTGGTCGGCGTGTTCTATTTACACCATACAACCCGGGTCTTTCGGGGCAACACAGGTTGCCAACCCGGGTTGATCGAGTGGCATAAATAGAAGACGCCTTAAGCATCACATCACTTCATTATTTTACACATCTATTGTTCTTTCAACACGTTACTCTACTCCAAATTCATTATAGATAAGCCTGTGAAGCATTTATTATGCTATAACTTTATGCAAGTACTTGGAACTGAGTAGAAGGAACCAATTATAATTCAAATTAACACAAGTACACACACATCAAAGAACAATCTTCTGTAAGGTATAATTTGTGCAGTTTGTATGGCCTTTTAAATCAAATTACCCGCTATGACAGCAGACAAATGTATTATTAAAACATTATTTTTTTTGTATTTGAAATATATTTAACATCAGTATTTCTCAAGTTTTATGTTATTTAGTAAAAATTAACTGCTGATATGTTAGAGCAGCAGGAGCCTTGTCACGAGGAGAAATTGCGGTCGTCAACTCGTCATGTGTTCTCTCTTCCAAGTTCCTTCTGCTCAGAGGTAACAGTTCATATTTCGGCGCCAGTTTGTTATAGTTCTATGGCCAATATCCACCATTCAGGTGTACCAACCCTTCCGGTTAGCTCCTGGGGGTTTGTTTGCGCGGCCACCAAGTTTGTTGGCTAGCAAACCAAAGATCAGACGACTGTGGAATCGGAAAGGCTTATTTGTAACAGGTCTCACCATGTTGGTGATGGTTTTTGTTCGGGCTGTAACAAATCGACTGTGGAATCGGCCCTATGTCAAGAATGTTTTCCTCCCGAGTGGGAGTGCGAATGACTTGCTGTAGACAATGTTTTCCAGCTAACAGCAGCAGCACCCTTGCTTGGGCTCGCATGTCTGCCCCCCCCCTCCCCCCTACACAGTCTCTGTATCCCAGTCAATTCGCAGGAAACTCAAGTCGCCGCTGAGCAACACCATCGGCGTCGAAGTGGTAAGGGAATCCAGAATGCTTCTGATTTTCATTAGCTGATCCATAAACTCGTCTGTTGGGCACGCTGGAGGTCTATATATGTTGATAACGATCATGTTTATCGTATGCAAGTGTAAAACCTGTGCTTCTGTATACGAGTTTGATTCAGAATGCAGGACTGTAGTTTTTAGTGCAAAATGCTCAGCTACATAATTATGTTATAACACCACCTTTCTTGCGATGTGTCAGTCTATCAGTCCTAAATGCCGTATAAATTGATATTCTAATTTCGGCATCCCGTATTTCATCGTTGAGATGTGATTCGGTAAGTGAAATAATGACCGCATTTTCTGATTTAGCGAGTTCTACTAGCAGTTTTGTTTTGCCTTTCAGTTTGTACTGTGTAAGGCCTGCTATATTGAAGGTGATTATCTTGCATACGTCATTGGCATCATGGCCTGTTGTTGTGACTGATGCTGGTAGTTCAGCATTGGTGGGGCGGGGGGCCACTGACCAGTTTTCGGTACTTGTAGTATCTGCTGTTGTACCGCCTGCATATGTTTCATTTGTTGCACTAAAAAAGGTATTACTTCATTTTGCTGTTGTTCGTACCGAGCTGCATCGTGACTAATGACATGATACGCCTCTGTAATCTGAGCTATTGGTTGACGTTTCTGGCGTTGAGTGAGTTGTATACTTGGTTGAGTTAGAGGTACATTGTATTGTACTGATGGACGAACCTCATCTGTGGCCAGTTGTTGGGAATACAGCTGATCTGTATTGGATCTACGAGTGCCCTTTAAATGCAATCGTTTACAATCCTCTTTCAGGCATTCTCGCTTCTTTTCTGATCCGTAACATATCGGTGGGTGAAAAAACTTGCATTTTTTCCCATCCTTGCACCCTCTCACCGAGTCGAGACCGTTGATCTTGTAGTGGTGGCATACGCACCACTCTGTATTCCTCTATATATATTTTATGTGCTGGTACGCCACTCCCCGTTTCTTTGTGCTCTCCCCGTCCCAGACAAGCCACAGTCTGGCGGTTTGGTTAATCCCGTCCCCTGGCTCAGCTTAGCGTACTCTTGGGAACCCAGCCGCCAGCCTCCCGCTTCCTCCAGGTATGAACCAAGGTGGGTGCAGCAGGTCAGGTGATGGCGTGATCACGTGAATGATGCTACATATGGGAAACTAGAGCAAGGATATAAAAGAGCGGAGCACTGCTTGTTTGATAGACTATCCGGCGAGCTACCAAGGGGGAAGGACCAACCCTATACCTGCCGTCTTCACACACCTGCAGACCAAACTTACAATTATTATGCCTGTAAAAGTAGCATATCTTGTTTTTCTGGTGGTCGAGGTTCCGTTCTTCTACAGTTCCACTGATGTTTACATATGTACTTTGTGGCACGGTATTTGTTCTCGCATCATCATCTGCCGAATTTCCCCTCTCCTGATTTTTGTCGAGGCTAAAGACAGGAATATCATCTTTGGCCTCTTTTTCTTTCTCAATTTCGGAAAGGACTCCCAAACAAAGCTGGCGAGCTTGCTTTCCGAATTGGTTTTTGAACGAATACTGGCTCCTGGTGTTGAGGAAATTGACAATGGCATATACAGGAAGTCTTGAACAGGAAAAATGTACGTACTTTTTGCACTTGCTGCATTTGAGACATTCTTGACCAGCTTGTCCATTACATATCTGACAGTGAGATTCAATTGGGGGAGTGTTTATTTCTGCTGCGCGCCTCTGCTCAGTGACATCACACTGGCGTGTCGGTTTGTTTACACCTACATCAGCTGTTTCTGCAGCGTCGTCTGACATTTCTTTCCACCGGCTCACACACACACACACACACACACACACACTTGCAAGTACAAAGTAGAAAACTCCTACACACACACACACACACAGGCATGGATCATTATGTAAACACACACAGAGAGGCAGGGATCATTATGTACACACACACACACACACACAGAGGCAGGGATCATTATACACACACACACACACACACACACACACACAGGCAGGGATCATTACACACACACGCACACACACACAGAGGCAGAGATCATTATACACACACACACACACACATGCAGGGATCATTACACACACACGCACACACACACACAGGCAGGGATCATTGTACACACACGCACACACACACACAGGCAGGGATCATTACACACACATATATGGAATAGTAAAAAATATTGTAGATAATCGAGTCCATCAAATTTTGCCACGAAACACCACCTATATGGAAG
This sequence comes from Petrolisthes cinctipes, assembly GCA_033782935.1. Classification (NCBI taxonomy): domain Eukaryota; kingdom Metazoa; phylum Arthropoda; class Malacostraca; order Decapoda; family Porcellanidae; genus Petrolisthes; species Petrolisthes cinctipes. The sequence goes on from JAWQEG010000353.1 coordinate 259,055, forward strand.
GGGCTTGTTTCTTGGCGTGGTGCAGGAGGAATCAGAAGCCTCCAATTTTCATACAGGGTCGTTGATAGATACAAGATAGGTGAAGCACCGTTGGATATACGGATTAACGGAGGTTAATAGCACATTGTTTTGGGTGGTAAATCTGGAACAAATGATTCCTCCAAAGTATTTCAGGCAACAGGATATCATTATATTTCTTCATCTGTGTCTTTTCTTGGCATAGTTTGGAGGAATCAAAAGTATACTATCCCATTAATTCGGACAAGACAGAAAACGAAGTACAATCAATGTTTCTTATGGAGTAACTTTACTGGTGGCATGTAGCGTCAACGTTCCCGAGACTGTTGGGGCTCGTACTAAAGGTAAACAAAGACATGCCAACAAGGATCTCATGTGTGTGTGTGTGTGTGTGTGTGTGTACATAATGATCCCTGCCTCTGTGTGTGTGTGTGTGTATGTACATAATACATAATGATCCCTGCCTCTGTGTGTGTGTGTGTGTGTGTGTAATGATCCCTGCCTGTGTGTGTAATGATCCCTGCCTGTGTGTGTGTGTGTGTAATGATCCCTGCCTGTGTATGTGCGTGTGTGTAATGACCCCTTCCTGTGTGTGTGTTGTTTAATTATGTAGGTTCCTATGCAAATGTGCTTGAGTGTGTGTGTGTGTGTCTTGTAGAGAGAGAGAGTTACATAGAGTTACATGAGTTACATAGATACACGGGCTACACACACCTTGCGGTCCTTTCGAGGTGGTCCAGACCTAACACTAAGGGAATACAGGTATATAAGTAAAGTATAGTAAAGCAGAAGGCTCTCTCCCCACCCTCCAGTCCCTCGGGCATTACACCCTACATGAAAGTAATGATATGAAACAGTTCCTTGTGGATGGTGGAAAACAACACCAAGGACATTTTATAGGACAGTTGGAAAGTAGGCTTAAATTAAA